>JAFJYI010000467.1:0-204264 GCA_019022655.1 Acacia acuminata | reverse complement strand
TAGTAGAGGTAATATTAGAAATTACTTAAATTTGAGGACAAATTTAATAACTTTAATTATTTTTTTGTTTATTTGTAAGAGTTATTAGTTGATGCCTTATAATAAGGACTAGAGGGAACATCTAATTTATCACATAATTATTGCTTTAATTAATAGCTCACGTTCCCAAGTTCCATTTCAAGACTACTCCAAGGAATCAACCGCCATGTTCTTGACAGATGATCAAGATCTGTTGAAAATTTTTAGCCTTTGCCAGCTTAACCCACATGCTTCTGTCACATAATCCGCCCCTCCCGCTTTTAATTAATTTCTTGCCTTATTTTCAACTATATACAACTACTCACCTGCCTATTCATTTTATACTTGCTATATCTTTATACCCTGCACATGAGTTATTCTAAAATTCTGATTGTGTTAGATGGCTTACAGGTGAAATTTTGGCAAGCCATGGATCTAATGGTTTAAGTTTTACTTTCTTTCATTTCGACATAACTTAACATCACAATTAAATGGTGCTTGCTCTTACGTTAAATGAACACAAACGGTTAAATTTATTTAATATATATAATGTCTAATGTTTGTATGACTCAAACTCAGTACTGTCATTTTGTGTTGCAAATATATAGGATCTATTTTAGAAAGGCTGTGTTATGTTAAGAGTTTGATTGAATATGACCTCTCAATCATTCAATTGGTTTTTTAATTCATGATAACTAAAATTTCTTTGTCCCTACCTCACATGAAGAAGAGGCCGACCAAGGAAGTCTTCGAGCAGGGTCGGGGCCCACCAAATTATAGAAGAGAGAAGCTTTGATCTCCATATTAAAAAAAAAGGTTACCCCCGTTCAGTATCAGCCGGCTGATCGGAGGCGACGGAGGTAACCAATTGTTTTTTTTTTTTTTGGACTTTTCTGGGTTTGCTTCTCAGTGCAAAATGTGAGTGGGAGGGGAAGAGAGAGAGAAATGTGAGAGGATAGTAAGAGAGCACGCATATTGTAAAGGGTGTGCATGGCAACCATTCTATTTCCCAAAGATCAAGCTTCGAGATGAAACAGTTTTTTCTGATTCTGTGCTTTGGAAGAGTTCTAAAAATCAGAATTACGTTTGTTAACCCATTTTATTTTTACTCTGAGAATCAGAATTACGTTTGGTAACACATTTTTCCTCCCCTTATTTGGGAGTTAAAAAAATAGTAAGGGAGGAAGATGGAAGATTAATGAGTTATTTTTACCATTTTGAACTTTTCTTTAATAATTAATATAATTATTATACTTTACAAATAAACTTAAATTTAAATTTCCTAAAAAAATTATTTATGTAATTTTTATATTCAAAAAATTATTTATGTGGCGGCGGCGATGGCGATGGCGATGGCGATGGCAATGGGGGCGGCGATGGTGGGGTGGTGGCGGGGCGATGGTGGTGGCGGTGGCGGTGGGGTGGTGGTGGCGGTGGCGGTGGTGGTGGAGTGGTGGCGGCGGTGGGGCGGTGGCGGCGATGGTGGTGGGGTGGTGGCGTGGGGGTGGTGGGGTGGTGGTGGTGGTGGTGGCGGTGGTGGTGGTGATGAATGAGGGTAAATTTACGCCGAAGAGGAAGGAGTCTTTTTTTTTTTTTTTTTTTTTTTTTTTTTTTAGAAAAATAAATTCTCATTTTGTGCCCTGGAAGAAAGAAGCAGAAATTTTTAGCTTCTTTTTTTTACTCCCCAACACAAAAAATAAACCGGTTCATCCCGGGAGCCAAAAAAAAAACGGATTTACCAAACATAATTCTCATCCATTTTGTTCCGGGGCACAAAAATTAAGAAAAAAGTCATTCTGTGAGCGTTACCATGCACACCCAAAGTGACGGAAGTTTTAGCTCATTTAACGGTTTTGTTAATTTTGCCCATTTCAAAAAGCATGTGTGTGATTTTACACTAAAACAAAATTTTATTGTGCCAGATGCACTTTTATTAAAACATCATTGTTAAATTTGCATTTTAACCTTTTATTTTATTCTCCTCGAGGAGGGGCTCAAACACACCTTCAGCGCAAAATAAGTTTTTTTTTTTTTTTTTTTTTTTTTTTTTTTTTTTTTTTTTTTTTTAATGAGGGTATGAAGTTGGTTTTATTTTTGAATTATTTAATTAACAATACGGTATACTTTGTATATTAAATAAAGTTTGAGGTAAGCATGACTTATATAATTGATGGTATGAAGTTAGTTTTATTTTTGAATCATCATGGTATCTTTTGTGTATTACATAAATTATCATCAAAATGGCCCGACAACCAAATTAAAATTTTACTAGGCATGGGGTAGGACTAATACTAACTCCCTAGTTAAATCATAACACTAAGGATCAGATGAGTATTTCTGAATTTTTTTTCAGGATTATTTATCTAGAATAATACATTAATATCCACACAAGAAAATCTTTTCAACATCTCAAACTTTACATATTTGTAGGATACAACACTAGAATTGATGAAAACCAAGCATAAACAATCTCAAGAGGAAACGAGACCAACAAATGGTTTATTCATGACACATTAATGCCAAAGTATTGGAGAAACATGCGTGTGTTCCTTCTTCATATCAACTAATTCTAGTCAAAGAAATGGAGAGACTGGCATGTACAAGGTTTCCCTTAGACATATGATTTGCTAATATACGTTGGCAGCGTAGAAAAAGAGTGTCCATTAAAGCTTGTCCAAAGTGGCTCACAAGCAAAGGTTCAGACACAGCTCTCATAAACTGTGCAATTTGATATTCTTTAGTGTCATTATAACGTTTCTCATCATAAGCAGCCTCCCAACTTATTTCAAATGCCTCCAAGTGATTAATTGTGAAGGAGCCTTCTTTTTCAACCTCTAATTTCAATTCAGACGAGGACGGAGCATAGAAAGGAACATTAAATGAATCCATCTCATCTTCCTTTATTTTCCCCTTCATTGCAATAATAACATCAATACAAATTGCTCTATCATGCAAGAAAATTGTTAGGGAAAATTAATTTGCAAGTGTATAATTTTATCTCATTTTTTATTCAGTAGTTGTAGTTTTTTTTTTTTTTTTTTTTTATATAATAATTATTGGGTCCTTATAGTTTCCTCAATTATAGATACTACCTTCTGGTCTTAATTATAAGAATACTTTTGTAGTATAAATTGTAGTACAAAAGTGTTCTTATAATTAGGATCGGAGGGGATACTATATATTGGTCTCTATAATCATAATTTGTTTATTTGTAAGAGCCGGGAAACGACACTAATAATTGATGCCCTGACTCTCACTCATTATGTTCTTGAATTAGTTTTGTCATATAATCTAAATAAAATAAAACAACCATATTGCATATTATCTATGGATGCAATGAGACAAATTTTTTTTTTTTTTTTTTAGGTTGATAGTAAATAAATTTCATCATACTACTTTTTGTATTTTGTGGCAAACTTACACGTTACTTCGCCAACACTTATACCAACCTAATTAACATATTATGAGTATATGAACTAATATCTTTAATTAGTAAAACTATAAAGACCCAATGAAAAAGGGAAAAACACTACAGAAACCTAACTAAAAATCATATAAAATAAGAACCGACAAATTTATTTTCACAAGTTGTAAATTTAAAATATGGCATAACTAGGGTATGTATGTACCTGCAAGACCATATCATTAAGTGCTTGAGCCACAATGTCCCAAATGTGGCAAGATTTATTCAATGACGGATCATTATTGCTTCTTCTTCCTAGGAGTGTAAGTACCATATGACCCCCTTCAACTAGTTCTTGCGCACGACACTTGAGGAACAATAAGAAATCTCTTTGAAATTGATGGTAATAAGCATCACACACATTTGAAGGACTTGTGCTTGTCATGCAAACGTTGCCCTTATTATTCTCTACACCCTCAGGAACCTACAATTAAAATATTCACGCTCACCAATTAATTTACAATTATCAATAATTATTTACTCAATAAGATTTAAAAGAAATAAAATTAGTAGTTATATATAAGGAACATCGGTGAAAAGTCCCCTATTTAGAAATTTTATTAGCCAAAAAAATCTGAATTTGAATACTGTATATTTTGGATATAAAATCCTACAAAGTACTAGTAATTTTTGTATATATATAGAAACATATCATATCCTTCTGCCAATAAAATTTACCAATAGGGTCTTTTCTCCTATTTTCTCTTTTATATATACATATATATGTGTGTGCGCGCATACACACACGTATTTATGTTGACCTGAGACATCCAATGAAGACTGTTGGAGGAGTGAACAAAATGCAATGATTTAGAAGGAAAAATCCTGCCATAGAAAGAACCAGGAACTCCTGTGATGTAACATGGGCCATTTTTATTCCCATTGTTATTACTTAGCTTTTGTTGAAAGCTTTCAAGAGACTTGAATATTGTGTTGAAGTCATTGCTCGGCAGGTCATTGAGGAAGATAATGTATTCTGGAGATTCATGGTGTAGGTCTCTGCAAATCTTCTCCACAGTTTCAATCAATTCATGAATCACAAACAAAGTGTTTGGTCCACTTGAACAACCCAAGTCTGCAACTGCTAGGGTTTTAGGGATTATTTTTTTCTCTACAGAAGCAAGCTATAGCTTCCTCTCTTATGGGTTTTGTTGAAGAAATCACCTTTTTCTGTATATCATCATTTTATCAGTAACAAACTTATATAGAATTAATGTTCGAAAGGATTGAAAATGTACCTGGCATGAAGAATTGTTTGAATAACTTGTTTCTGTAGTGCCTCCTTTCATTTGCAATACTTGAGCGGCGTCCATTCTCATATTTACACTTCTACAGTGATGTTTCTGATCAATAATAGGGATCAACAATGATCTTTAACACCCAAATAGAAACAATTTTTCGCCTTTAACCTATAATCATGTTAAAAGATTTTTTTGAACAGTAATCATGTTAAATAGATTATTCTTCCTAAAATTGGAATTTGTTACACCATTTGTTATATATATTAAGTAACTGGCTTATTTCTTCACTATTAATGACATTTATATTTCTTAATTAATGCTGTCCTTATCCATTTATATAATAACATTCTTATCACATCATTGATAATGTTCATATTAAATCGTTAATGATGTCATTGTTTGTTCATTCACGATATTTGTTCTTATTCATTCATTAACAACATTCTTTTCTGTTCATTAACGACGCTCTTATCTTTTCATTAACCATACTCTTATCCATCCAATAAAAACATTCTCATCTCTTCACTGATTACATTCTCATCGTTTTACTTTCTTTCTTTTCTTTCTTTCTTTATTTATTTATTTATTTTTTATAAATGACACTTTATAAAGCGTAAAAGCTGTATGTTCTATTTTATTTTGGGAATTAAAAGAAAAAAAAATGATTTTGCAGAATGTGAAAAAGAGATATATGCATTCAGGTAACAAAAAAGATATATATATATATATATATATATATATATATAGACACACATATACTCCATGTGGTCCTTATTGTTGTTAATGAATGAACAAGAACAAATATAGTTAATGAACAAATAAAAACATCATTAATGAATTAATATGAATATCATTAATTAAAAAGAATGAGTGGGAAAAAAAAAGGGTTGAGGAGCAAATTGGCCAACAAACTTTTACTTCATGAGCCCCCAGCACAAATAACTTTTAAGTGGATAAAAAATACCAAAAAACATTTAAAAATGTGCAGTCAGCACAAAAAACTTTTAAAAATGTGTAGTCTACACAACATCGTTAAAAAAAGATAACGTCTATTATCTAAAGTACAATGCATATTGGCCAACGAACTTTTATTCCAGGAGCACCCAGCACAAAAAAGTCCATGTGCAATCCACTAAAAATTTGATTGTTGCAAATCCTTGCCCGGACCCCCAACCATGCGCATTGAGATTAGAAAGAGTGAATGCAACAAAAAAATCACAAGTAATATTTATTATCTTATATTAATTATTATTATCACTTATCTTATGAAATTATTGACTATAATATTGTATTATTTACTCTTTAAATTAAATTTTTGTTGTTGTAATTCTATTCAATCTTTTAAAAATATCACATACTTACGTGCGTATAATATGCATAAAAATTGATATTTATGTGCATAAAAATATCACATAATTTATAGGCCACCATTAGTTATTTGGGTATGTCCTTTTCTCTTGTCTTTGCTGATAAAGGGATTGAATTCATTTATATTTATGTGTATAAATATAATATTTTTGCGGATGAAAATTGATATACAGCTGATGAGATTAATATACTATGGATTCAAATTTTATTGTCGATTAAGTAGGTATTCTAGGAGTATTACTTTTAAAAAATGGGATGAAGGCTTCTAATTTTTTTTTTGGGCAACGAAAGATCCCATCATATTAACTATTCTAAATTGATGATAAATAAAACTAAAAAAATTACTCATATTATACGCACGTATATCATAACAAAAAAATCGCATCAACCGTATATCAATTTTTACGCATATTATACGTACATAAATATGTGATATTTTTAAAAGATTGAATAGAATTACAACAACAAAAATTTAATTTAAAGAGTAAATAATACAATATTATAGTCAATAATTATATAAGATAACTGATAATAATAATTAATATAATTTATGATTTTTTTGTTACATTCGCTATTTCTAACCCCAATGCACATGGTTGGGGATCCGAGCAAGGATTTACAAAAATTGGATTTTAGGTGGATTGCACATGGACTTTTTGTCCCGGGCGCTCCCGGATAAAAACATTTTTGTGCTAGACACTCATGGAGTAAAAGTTCGTTGGCCAATTTGCATCTTAGATAATGGACATTATCTTTTTCTAACAGCGTTGTGCTGATTGCACATTGTTAAAAGATTTTGTACTTGATGCACATTTTTTTAAAAAAATTTGGTATTTTTGGTCCACTTAAAAGTTATTTGTGCTGGGCATTTCTAAGGTAAAAGTTTGTTGGCCAATTTACTCCTTTACCCAAAAATAAATGAAAAAGCCATGCAATTAGTTAGGGTAAAATATATTTTTACTAATTCTAATAATTTTCCTCCAGCTGCTCCAAAATGGGAGGCATATAATTCCCAGACACAACACAGATTTTCTTTGGGGAAAATTAGAATGAAGGACCTAAAAGAAAAGATATTTATGGAGAAAGACCATAAAAATCATAATTATTTAAAAAAACAATATAAAAATATAAAACTAAAAGTATTAAAATACCCCAAACAAAATTTTCTAAATTTCCTTCTACATTCTCTTCCACACAAAAAAGCAAACAAACAAGTTGATTGGAGGCCAAAACCCAAGTGATCAAGCCATCACACATCCTAATTAATAAAGACAGATCAATATCTTAAGAACAGAGATCAACCATATCCTAATAAAACAAGTTCAAAAGACTGGGAGGATTAGAGGAAATCACAAAAATTTAAGAAATTAAAATGATCGCGTGTGTATATATATACATACCAGAGCATATGCATCAGCAGCTGCAGCACCAACCTCAGCAAGGTGCTCAAGATGCTTATGGTGCTTCTCTTCCTTCTTGTAATCCTCAGGAGGTTGATCTCCATAGCCAACTTCAGGATTTTCACCACCATAGCCAGCATCTACGGGTTTCTCATCACCGTCTTTGTGGTGGTGGAACAGGTGGTGGTGGTGCTTCTCTTCATCCATGCTAGCTGCTTCTGGTTAATCACAAATATCAGAGGATGATGATGAAGAAGAAGAGACTTGTGTTTGTGTGTGTGTGTTTCTATATATGTGTATAGGTAGGGAATTGGAGGATGTATTTATAATTGGTGATGTGTGCGATTGATCACAGAGATAAAATGGATGGAGATTATTTTATCTAGATGGATCCTCCATCACTTAATGAGCTTTCATATACAGTTAATTTTTTATCAAGACTTTGCATCCAAATGGTGGAGTCATTTCCTTTAGTATTTTGACAGTTGGATGCTTCTCGTTTGTTTGCTTTAAACACGTTTGATCTAGTTGTGGTTAATTGGGAGATAGTATTACTTTTATATCTTCAACATTAAAAAAAATCTGATTCTACATGGATTTTTAATAATTAATTGGAGCTTTTATGTCTTAATTGGAGCTCTTTGAACATTTCTTGGTTTGGTGCTCTTGAGCTGGGCTTTAAAAAATAAAGGTTTTTCTTACCCGGGCCCTATAGAGCAGCCTCGGCTCAGCTACTCAAAATTAACCTTCTACAATAACTTTTTTTTTTTTTTCCACACAATACCAGATACAAATGGCTTAAATTACAATAGGTGGGTCTCACTAGATGAGGAGTGGTCATACCACTACCACTAGGGCGGTAACCTTCTACAATGCTAATTCAATGTTGGGTGTTATCTTTGGTTTTCATCTTCCCATTTTTATTGGACTTAATATTGTCTATTCCACCTTCCTTACTAGTTGGTATTTCTAATGATATTCTTTGTATATACTTGAATCACTTTAAATAATTTTCTATAATTATATATTTTTTCAAAAGTAATATAAAAATATTCATAATAAGTAGAGTCGAATTTGATTCGGATTTGTTTTCTCCATATTTTATGAACCCGTTTGGAATAGCGAGTGGTAGAAGTATTTTTTTTTTTCGATAAACTTTTCTTGATAGGCTTTTTTCCCGCTAGGACGTTTTCGATATGATTTGCGTTTAAGATAGCGGTGAAATGTGACTTTTTTTCTTGATAGGCACCTGTTTGGCATAGATTTTTAAAAGATAGTTGAGATGGAAAATAACTAAAAATGACATGAATTATATATATATAAAGTGATTATTTGGGATAAAAAAATTAAAAATAAAAGGCCTACACTATCTATTATGAGATCGATGGGATCGAAGCTTGGATTAGTTGCTTCACCGAAGTGGCTTTTCACCCTTGAAGCCCATCATTTGGTGAAACTTTCCCAAACACCCAAAAAATAAGTTTTCACTTCGATGAGCTTCTAATGGGTTTTTCTTTTTACTTATGATGCTTTTCCAAACAAGACTCTATAGAGCATAGCTTGAGAAATTAGGGAAAATCATAAAAAGGGCTTTTGGGCTTGAGTTTAAAAACCCTGCAAAATAAGGCCTGAATCGTGTTAGCTTCAAAACCCTTTTTATTTTATTTTTTTCCTTTTTAAAATGGGGGATAACCTACTTTTGCTTATTTATTTATTTATATCTTGTGTCTTTTAGAGTTTGGATCTTTCTTTATTAATCAATTTGGATAGAACATTTTAGTTTTATCCTTTAGAGCTTGGATTTGTATTATACAAAAAAAAAAAAAAAATTGATACCATGCATATTTTGTACGACACATAGAGTACCGATATTTTGACTTAGGTCCTTCACATTAATAAAATTTTTAATGAGGCACTTTCCCCCAATTTTGCCTTAAACTTAACCTCCTTGAAGTTTTAATTTTTTATGTTAAACTCCTTGCTATTAATAAAAACTATTACATCATATTGATGAAGATGACAAGGTATTTGGCTTGGATAAAAAAAAAAAGGCTATAATATACAATATTCCCTGAATTTTAAATCAGGTACATATAACCTCTAACGTTTTAAATTTCTCGTCTTGTCGTTTTTTCAAAGGTTAGGGAGGAAGTTGCCAGAGCAAGGAGGGATGCATTTTTTTTCAAAAAAAAAAAAAAAAAAAAAAAAAAATCTTCCTTATTTGTAAAGTGATCAAACAAACAAATGAATAGGAATAGTTATTTTTTTTAATAGCGTTGGGGTTCTTATTAATAATAAATCGGACTTACAATCTATTCGATGCTTTAAGGGCAAACTAACTACATTATTTCTAAGAGTTGGCAATGGCTTAGTGCCACGTGGGAGTGCAAAAGTAAAATAAACTCATTTATCAGTCACCAAGATTAATACCTCTTAATCGTCGGGTAGTATTGTTGTCATATCAAAAACTTTTCGGTTAACATTGACAAAAAGAAAAGTGAAAAAAAAAAGAAAAAGAAAAAGGAAATAGTGTTTGATGCACTCAACTTTTAAGGTGAAATAGTCGTTATCACTTTCAAAGTTTGATTTTTCGATACCTGGAAATTTTTGAAGTTTGAAAGGAAGAATGTGTTACGTGGCCATATAACAACATATATTAATCGATGCCCGCGCTCGCGTTTATATTTCAGTCTTTTTTCTCTAAAACTAATGTTTTATTAATTCTCCAACTTTACTTGTATAATTTTTTGTTTTGTTTTTTATAATTGATCTACTAACCAAATATATATAGGATACACTCCAATCATATATAAGGCTCGTTAATACACCACATTACAAAATTTAGATATTATTTCTTTTTAATAATTTTGTACAATTTAAACAAATGCATATATAAGTAAATATGTCAATGTCAGAATTAAGCTTGAATTAAAAAGGTTGCTACCACTGAGATAACTTATTGCTGTTTACCATCCCTATAATTTGTGGAGTCATGTAAAAGTGTTTAGCTTGTTGACTCAGCTTAGTTAAGCCTTGAATTTGTAAAGATTATACTTTAAATTTTTGCCTCAAAAGTGAAAATAGACCTAAAAATGCCGAAGATCTAAATGGACCAGTTCAAAGGCCAAGAGTCGGCCCATTTAGGGCCTATGTTTTTTTTTTTTTTAAAAAATTTATTTTTATGATACGAATGTTTTTTTTTTTTTTATATACTTTGTTAATGATGTTGCGAATATTTAATTGTTATTTTATTTTTTAGAATTAATTTTTATAAGACCATCTTGTATTAAGAACCCTAAAAATTAAAAACTTGAAAGATATTTTTTATTTTATAATTATTCTTACTAATTTTGTATTTTGTTTACTTATTTTCTAGTGAGTGTTTTATTCAATTCTCGTGTTGTTTATTTTGTTAACTACTTTCACTTTTCAATACATATTTATAAAAAGTATTTTTTATTATGTTAAGTCTTTTCATTAATTATTATAATTGTGGTCTATAGATAATAGCTTGTCTTTAATTATGACTTAGTGATTGTGTTTATTTGTTACATGATGTGTCCTATTTGCACTTTAATTTTGACAATATTTATGTGTTAAATTAGGATTTTCATTGTTGTAATTTTCTTTCTTTGAAAAAAAAAACTAAAAAATAGTAAAAAGTTATGAAAAAAAGGGTTTAAGGCCTTGACCCTTATGTTCAAAGGTCGGACCTCAAAAAATAATTTTTTTCTTTAGCTAGGGTTAAAAGGGTCAGCTCCACTAGATCTACTAATTTGGCTCTTCTAATAATACTATACACTTCTACAGTATTAAAAGAGATATAATTAATATTTAAGATGACTAAAATTTAATGAGAACGAATTTCCCAAATTTTTGGTACTTATTGAAATGTTCAAAGAGCTCCAATTAAATTTAGAATTTTTGTTGGTTGAGGTAAAATTATTAAAAATAATTGTTTTGTAAATTTTGCAAAATAACTTAAGACATAATAGCTCGTGTTGAAGATATATTGTACTCAGTTAAAGAAGAGTTGCATCTATTGAAAATAAGTGTATCTGCTCAAGAGACTGACCTTTACGTATTTTGGGAAAGGAATAAGAAGCATTAACACTCGGACGTATATTTTTAGTAACACTTAATATCTTAAACTAATTTATAGTTTATCTAAACTCGAATTTCTTTTCTTTTTTTAGTAGCATACAATATTTTGAAGTATTTTTTTTATGCAATTTTACTCTTAAAAGGCTTAAGCATTTATCTCTGCATCAATAAGATAGTAAATGCTGCTAAAGGAAATACTTTAGCATATTGAATTACTAAACCTTGCTACCTCATATTTTAAATATAAGACCTAGTTGATATTTTTTGGAAAGATTAATGAATCTAAATATGTTACTTAATCATATACAATGTTGTGTATGATTAAATTATATATCGCTTTATCACCAAACAAATTAATTTGAAGAAAGACGATAAATATACATATTTTAAAGTAATTTATTTAGTTCCTTTAATCTCTTAAAAAATTAATTGAGTTTATATTTAGGATTAGAGATAGTACTAGAAAAGTATTTTAAAATACTGATTATTATTAAGAAAATATTCTAGGTGCTAGATAAAAACGAATTAGTCTAGGATAATAATGTTATGCTCTAACAGGGGAGAACAGACCCCCGGGGGGGAAGGGGGGGGGGGGGGGGGGGGTAACACTGTAATAATAATTTACCGAAAATCTGCTCGAACGTGATATTTTTCACTTATATTTTAGACAAAAATCACCACACTGCCCGTTGCTTTTGCTTCCCTCCGTTCAGTGTTTCAGAAATCACAGTCCTCAATAACTCTCTCTCTCTCATATTCTTAGCTCTAATTTCAACAATAATTCTTAGCTCTATCAATAATTGGGAGATGTTTTTCACCCAGGATCTCAAATGAATTAATTTTCATAATATTGGTGTTGCAGATAAATGCGGAACTGAAATTAATTAATTTAAGATACTAGGTGCAAAAAAATCTCATGAAAAGTCAATTATATAATTTAAATATAAATAAATACAATATATAAAAAAAAATTAAAAAAAATATGCTTATACCTCTAATTAGAGGTATAAGCACCTAATAAGCATATAATTCTAAGCACATAATTTGGACTCATTAAAATAGTTGTGTATAAAAGTATAAGTGGGTCTAAAAAGTCTGCATATGTTATAAAATTGTAATATATCATATGAAGATAAGCATCTAAAGATATATTTTGGGAATGTATAGTGATTTCTTGATTCTCAGATATTTGTAACATATAAAAGGTGTAAGTTGCTTTTTATTAGATTTGAAATGTAATAGCTCCTGATTTACAATCCCCCTAAGTGGGGAAACACATAAATATTGTTTACAACGCAATGATATATTTAAGAATATTGATGTATCAGCTTATTGAGCTATACTAATTACTAATTTTTGTGAAGAATTTGTTACTAATTAGTATAATTACGATGTGGCTGTAATTATTTATGATCCAAATAATAATGTATAAGGAAAATAGTATAATTAACAAAGCATGAAATATAAAAGGAAAATATATTAATATCTACAAAGCTCCCCTGCAACACACGGGAAGCACATGCTCGTATAAATAAAACTGGCTTATTTGCTCTAAGTTGATCACGGCGCAGATTCAGAACATTGAATTAAAATGGAAAATCAAATCACACCGGAACACACACACAAATCTAGTAACTTTTTTATTGAATGGAACTCTTTCATTGCGCAATAATTGGATTCATTTTAGTTCTTGTTCAGAGTTTTGCATCTGCCGAAAATGGAAAAAAGCCTTCAACGAAGCCTAGAACTTCGTCCCTCATCGGGAGTGAGGCATTGAGCAATCAAACGAGGAGATATAAAAACTGAGCCAATCAATGTTAATAAGCATACCTTTCTCGGCCTTTTGGCTAAGATCAAGTGTAGCATCTGTTCTTATCAGTCTAATATCTGATACGTGGGTCAGTGGCCCACATGATATTAAATTAATTTTTCTAAGGGGAGAGTCCACATGCTTTAGCTTGCTATCTACTAGGTCCTTCAAGCGTCGTCCTTCACTCCTTGCCTTGCCCTACAGCATTGGTCTGGCGTACCCCACAAAGTCCCGTTAAAGCTTATGTTTGTCGGGCCTTGGTGAAAATTGAGCATTAATTATGCTAATGCTATTTGGACCTTGAAGAAAAGTGAGAACTGAGTTTGTAAGGGAAAAAAATGTTTTTAATGGTATTTTTGTTTGTTTATTTTTGCGCATCAAAATTTAGACTGATTACAAATTAGGCCAAATCCTCCCTAATCTTTGATTTTTTTTTAATTATAAAAAACACCTTGATGTTAATTCAAAATTGCCACATCAAATCAATATTCCCTCAGCTGAAATCAGTATTCCATGCTGAAAGTTGAATCAATATTTTATGCCGAAATTTGAATTGGCTTCACTCTTTATGTAAGAGGTTGACAAAAATTGTTTTAACATTTAATGACTTTTTTATTATTATTATCTTCCCCTCGTAAATATATGTTGGGAGAATTTTAATTTTAATTTTAATTTTTTAATTTTTTTAATTTTTTTGTAAGGGACAAAGATGAAAAAAGAATAGCTAAACTTTTGAAAGGGCTACTGGAAAAAAAAGTGAAATTTCTCCACACGTTCAAATAGAACGATGAAACTTACTTAAATAGGCACATATATGTCATAGCATGGAACTTGACAACTAATATGTCTTGGATTACAATGCCTCCTCCCATTCACATTCTTAAAAATATGCATATCTCATGATCTACCAAGCACAATCCATTATAAATCCAAAACCATTTCGTATTTCATAAGCTACCAAATAGTCATGTGATTAATCAATTATGAATAAAAAATCATGGTTATCTCATAAGCTACTACTTTATAATTTTAAATTATATTTTTCTAACAATTATCCAAACACTTTGTTTTGATTAAACGATTATAAATCAATTTTATAAGTTTTGTTTTGCCCAACACTAATTCAAATGCACTCGAAGCATGTAAGAATGGCTTATGGTAAATATTTTTTTTACCAGGCTTACGGTAAACATGATTGATGGTCACATAATTCATTTTAATAATAATAAAAAGAAAAAAAAAAGATAACAGTGAATTAACGTCAAAGGGTTTTTGGTGTAAAAAAAAAAAAAAAAAAAAAAGATTAAGGAGTTTAAATTTAAAATTTAAAATATCAACGAGATTACATGCAACTGACCTAAAGTTTAGATGAATTTTATATAACTTAGCCTAAAAATTATGTAAGACTATAGGGAGAGGACTTGATAAACATAAATAAAAATATAGGCATAAGATGGGTGACAAGACCTAATTAAAAATTAATTCAATTTAAAAAGAGTTGCAGGTTAATGATCATTTAATTTAATAGAAATTATTTATCCTACCAGCTAGAAGCAAGCAAAATAATTTGTGCCAAACTAAGGACTATACTTATATCAAGTTATTTATATTCATTATATCAAGTTCCCCAATTACACATGGTCATTTTTCCTTTTTTCCTTTTTTTTAATTTGGGTTTTTAGTTTAATGAAAATATTTTTAAAATAGAACACATGGTCACATGTGATTATTGGAGACATAATGGATATAAGGAACTTGAACTAAGTATTTTCCTTAAACTAATTATTTCACATATATGAACCAAAAAAAAAAATTAATCAAAATATTTTACATGGTTTTTTGTAATTTGTATTAATGGTTTCGAATTTTGATTGGAGAATCTGGTATGAGACTTTTTCATCATTTTTTATAGTCCTTGGGACCTAACAATGATTTTCCGCTGAAACTTTAGGCCACGTTTTCCCGGAAATTCCAAGCACATTGGCGATTTTGACTGTGAACTTTGTAGAAAAATAAACGAAGTATGTACCATAACTTTACCAAAAACTTGCGCAAAAATAAAATCTAAGATTGATGTTCGAATATGAACAGTTCGGATTTAAATCATGAATAGAGAGGCGGCAGTCATCGAAGAACAGCGAGGGTCTTCCCCTAAAAAAGAATCCAAGAAACCCAGATCAAAACAACTACACAGTAGACTACCTTATTTCAAAAATAATCGTAAAAACCAAATCGAAAGCTTGAATCGATTAAGAGGATGAATCATGTTCTCAAAAGGCATCGAAGGAGTAAAAAAATTCCAAACGATTAACAGATTGAAAGCAATCGGATTTTTGAAAACCATGGATGAACATAGGGTTATAATTGCATCGATAAAAAACAATGATTCACAAACAGTTGTCATAGCATTTTTCAAAATAGAAAAATCAGATAACACACAGAAAAAACTAGGCAGAGGGAATAAAAAAAAACCTACTCTAGTACCATATATTGTGTAATACCCTAATTTTCATAACTCTTATAAACATTGTATTTTAGAAAATAATTACAAAAATACAACGGTGAACATGTGTCTCAAAGAATTATAATATATTTGTTCCGATGTGAAACACAAATATCCAAGCCCTTGAGGCTGGTTAATGTTCAATATATAGGATCTGGTAGGGCTTATCCAATGCTATCTATGGAGCAGATAACAATGGACAAGATGATCACCGTACACGCAAAGGTGTGGGGTGTGTGCACAAAGTGGGACGGTATCTAAAAGAGTAGGAGAATGAATCCGTGTACAGTTCACCAGGGTATGCCCCTATTTATAGTGAGGCCGGGTTGGTCCGACTCTCTCGGTAATCTGCTCCCATTATGTCACGTTCTGTGTCCCCACTCCCTGAACTACTATGGTAGTGAGGGTAATCGTGGGATAGCCGGTCTTCTAATGGGCTTGACCCGGTCCGGCCCATTTCCGAGGTCCATAACAGCTTGCCCCAAAGTCGGCCGCTCCGGGCTTCCGAACCGCGAGTTTATTCCGGTATAAGACCCCGACTTTCCAGGCCCGTATTTTTCTTAGACCCTTCTCGGGCTTTGATCTCGATTGGTCGTAATCGCATCCCACATCTCGCGCTAAACAACGACTTGCGCGAGCCTTGCCGCCAACTTACCTATTAGAACCCGGCCTCGTTTGTTTCCGTAAAACGTCTTGGCCTCGTCACTTCAGGACGTCCGTTCGAGTTTGCCAAGTTATCTCGGCCATTATGCGTCTTGCTATCTGTTAACTCTTAGAAATTGACAATATTCCAAAGACATTTTCTCTCTCCTTTTACCTATTTTGGGTTCAAAATGTGCATAGGAATGAAGTTATAGAGGAAAATGTGCATATCAAAGTATAAGGCAAAAATCAAAGAAATTCGGCTATTATAGAGTTTATGGTTCAATTGAGGATTGATAATTGTTTCCTCTTTTGTAGGAAGAGGGAGACAAGTTTTGAAGCTCTATAAGAACCAAGAAACAAGGAAAGAAATAAAGGAGGTGAAGCAGTGCAAAGCTAAAAGAACCTGTGCAACTGGCTGTGGAAAGTCACAACTGGCCGCAGCCAATACTTTCCGTGGAAAGTCACAACTGGCCGTAGCCAGTCGTAAAAAATGCAGAA
Organism: Acacia acuminata; assembly: GCA_019022655.1. Classification (NCBI taxonomy): domain Eukaryota; kingdom Viridiplantae; phylum Streptophyta; class Magnoliopsida; order Fabales; family Fabaceae; genus Acacia; species Acacia acuminata. Next base: position 187,214 of record JAFJYI010000467.1, on the reverse strand, counting down.
AGTACAGCTGCACGTTTTTACAGAAACAGAAAAACCCTATTTAACCTAAAGGGAAGGGCCGAAAAACACACTCTTGACCTAAGGAAACAAGTGGGCACACAAGGGAAGAGCTTGGGAGAGAGATTTGGACAATCTTGGAGGCTTGGGTGCTCAACCTAAGAGAGATTTTGGGGTTTTCACCTTGGTTCTTCCTCTTTTCTTCTCTTTTCTTCCTAGTTTCTTCATGTATTCAGTTCCTTTACTTAGAATCTCTTTGTATTTGAATATGAGTAGCTAAACCTTTCATTCTAGGGTTCTTCTTACCCTTTGTATGGATTAAAACTTGAATATTCCGCTCTTTTGGTAGATAAATATACACACGTGTTGATTTCAACCTTGGTTTAATGCTTCTAAGTGATTGGCCTCCATTTAGATGATTTATTCACATAGGTTTTGACTCGAGAGAGCTAATCTAGGTGTAGAACTTGATTGAAATCATGCTTGTCTTGAAGTTTACTTGATAAATGGATGGTTTGTTGGTAAAATAGAGATATATTTACTAACCTTGCATTGTCACATTAGGGTTGTTGCTTAAAGATTGATTCTCATTAATTGTAGCAAGAGATTGTGCATTTTAATGAGAAGAGAAACTTGATTTTGACTTGAGAGGGCGGGTCAAGTATTTGTGAACCTTAGACTAACACATGTATGTATTGAAATGCTACGAGAGAGGTATTTGGCCAAGTTTTATGAAGTGAAAAAGGGGAAGAAGAATCCTAGGCTTTTTTATCCTTGAAGTCAAAAGTCATTTGCCTTTATCAATTTTTAAGTTTTAGAAATAGTCTTTAAAAATTCTCTTTCCAAATCAAAACTTTGTTCTAGCTCAACTTGATGAAATTCACTCAGCCTCTTGCTTGACCAATTTGTTAAACAAATCCTCGTGGGAACGATACTTTACTTATCACTTTATTACTTGCGAAACTCGTACACTTGCGAGGCGAACACTATCCTACCCGAGGTGTCGAGCAAGAACGCCGACATACCAGCAAACATGACCGCTCGCCTAGCAAGATGTCTCTTCGTTTACTCGTGTCGCATCGTATAACCGTCGCTTCCGATTTTAATGTCACGTGCCATCAAGAGCCGCCTTCGGTTACCTCGCCCATTAATGTCCCACGTCATATCGCCATTATAGCTTTTTAGGGTTTTCCTTTTTCCTCCTCGTAAATGATGAAACGACTCGGCTCCCAAACGTTACATCTCTAGCCTTTCTATAAGTGCTCCTCACACCCTTCATCATCACTCTACTCCGTCCTCACACCTGTGAAGGAACGCACCAGAGCTCTTTCTTTTTCAGAACCTGTCTCTCTGCTGTCTCGTTGTTATCACGCTTCCAGGTATTCCTTCAACTTCTGGGTTATTGCTTTTTTAGTTGTTCTTGTTCTTTCTCCTGGTTTCAATTTAATTGAAACATGCATGCTGTAATTCGTACCTAGCGTCGTTCTGCATTTTGGTAATTTTTGCTCTTTGGACTGGGTGTTGAGCGACTGTGATGACCATTGTGAATTCCTCTCCGAACGAAAAATGTTGAACGTCATTTTGAACTTTGCTTGTCTGAGTTGTTTCAACACCAGTTTTCTTTCACATTTATTCCCTCTGGCCTTGAATTTTTTCAATGTTTTGTGGCCTGCCACTCTGCATTTGAGCGATTTTACTTTGTTGGGTTCTTCACAATCTGGGCAACTTGGGTTTGATATGCATGACTTCGTTCCCGTTTTAACATGCTGTATGATTTGTTCCCAAGATGGATCCAAAACCCCCGCTAGTAGATATGTATGGTAGGCCTATTCCAGAGGAAGATAGAGAGATTTTTGAACGCGTGCCCGGCCGAACTAAACTTTGGCTATGGTCCATCCTTCCTACGGAAGAAGAGAAGATGGAAGACTTGCTTCGATCTCGGGGAAGTGGGAGTAGGGCAAGCGTCCGAGTTCCTCCTCCACCCGATGCCGGACTCTCTAATTCTCCTTCACCAAGATTGTCGCTTCTCCCCGGCTCCCGAGGTTGCGCCCGGCTTCAAACGTGGACCGTTCTGGTCCTTGTGAGGAATGTTGTCACAAAGCGATTGAGCTTGCCCGTCATGGCCATGATAGAGAAGCCGAGTCGCTTTTGGATAAATGCCGCTGCAATAGGCGATGAATACCTCGCCCATTGGGCCATTGCTTGTCCAAACTCGCCCGAAATTCCTTCGTCGGTATATTTCATAGTTCTGATTCTGGCCTTTGTTTTTATTTTAGGTTTAAATGTCTTCACACTAAACCACTCAATCCGAGACTGGAGAGTCTGTCCCTTCTGGAGGATCTTCACGAACGCCTTCCATCAAAGACTATGCTGTGAGCAACATAGTAATTGACGTCAAGAACAAGATGTCTGGGAAAGCGCTTTCACGAATAGTCCGAGGTGGAGAGGGGTATGATGTATGCTTGCCCCCGGCGAACGAGTCCGTGGCTTCTGGTCGACCAAACGATGAGGCCCGCCACTTCTTTTATTTTTATAAGGATCTCGATCACCTACCTCGCGTCGAATTCCCCTTTTCGACTTCCAAATGCGCCTTCTCTCGCCATTTACATCTCGCACCTTCTCGCTTACACCCCAACGGTTGGGCCTGCAGTTGCTTTTGAAAAGTATTGCCACATGCACAAACTCGAGTGTTCCGTCTCCGTGATTTGTAGCTTTTTTACTACTTTAGATATTAAAACCACCACAGAGGGGGAAAAGAAATGGTTTTGTTGGACATCACTTCGGGCTTCTCACGGCCGCAAGTTTCTTAAGCCTTTCAAAGATTCCTGGAAAGGCTTCAAAACTTCATACTTTAAAGTTGTTGCTGAAAGACCTGGCTATCACCCAAGAGGGGGGGTGAATTGGGTGTTTGATAAAACTTTAGGAACTTTGAAAATCTTTTCGAAACTTACTGAAGGTAGTTCGAATGATAGAAATAGTTTAATAAAGCAATAGTCAATCATTCAAACATATATGCTGGAAATGTATGAGTTTAGGGAAGAGAATATGCAAACATAGATTTATACTGGTTCGGCCAATCCTTGACCTACGTCCACCCCCAAGCTTCACTTGAGATTTTCAATCCACTATCTTCTTTCAACTTGAATACACACTTTGTACTCGAAGTAATCCTCTCACTAGGATCCACTCCCCCTTACAAGCCGTAATCAATGCACCCACTTGATTGCACACTCGTACTCGAAGCAACCCTCTCACTAGGATTCACTCCCCTTACAAGCCGCTTTCAAGACAATGGGTTTCCCACTCAAGATCACCCAATCTTGAGTAACTCTCGATAGAATGTTTACAGATAAATCTTCTCTCTCGAAGTGAATGAATAAACACCGAAGTACAATATAAATCATTTCACTCTTCTATGATAAGCTATATAGGCATTGAGAATAGAGTGTGTATGAGATAAACGTTTGATTCAGAATGTTGGCATTTCGACAGTGTAAGCTCTCGTCTCCGTCGTCTCCATATTTGAATGGTTCTCCTTTTATAGTTAGTTGCAATTTATGACCGTTGAGGAGAGATTAGTGAGCCGTTGAGATTAATGAATATGACCGTTGAGATTACGTTGCTTCGTCTCGTCGTATGCTTCCGACATTTGCCCGTTAATCTCCGTTGACATTCTTGATTCAAATTGTCCGTTGAAATACGCTCAGAATGTTGTCTGGGAACAGGCAGAATGCTTTTTCCTTTCTCAGAAGGTTTCTTGCCAAAATGGTGAATGTCTCTGCTTTGCATTTAATGCTTCTGACATAATCTTGCTTTATGGTAATTTGAAGTTTAAACCTGATAATCATGTCTGAAACACACTAGCAAACTAATTAATCTTGGTTAGAAATGATAAGAGCCAATAACATCAAGTACCCAATGCATGATGATAAGATTTCAGAATTCAAGAACAACGAATTTCAAAATTGATACGAGTAACTCGAGTTGCATAGGATAAACTCGAGTTATAAATGAGTTCAATGAATATTTCTAGAAATGAAGGGTAACTCGAGTTATAGATGGTAACTCGAGTGCTCATTGAGGCGAGAAGAAATTATTTGAATTATAGTAACTCGAGTTACAATCCATAACTCGAGTTATGTTATCAATAAAATCAGGCCGAGAGCAAAAGTCATTTGTTCTAACTCGAGTTGCTACATGTAACTCGAGTTACAATTTATATCGATGAACTTCTTTCGATATGCTTATAACTTGAGTTATACCAGATAACTCGAGTTACTTCAGCTCACAGAAAAATGATGTCGTGAGAAGCTTTCTGACATGCTGAAGTACACTTCATTGACTCGAGTTTCTAAGTGATAACTCGAGTTGTTACCTTTTGTTTGTTCCAGAGTGTCTACCTCGACATTGCTGCATTCTGTCTTCTTTCAGAACATGGGCAATCTTCCAGAAATCATATCTCTTCGAATATAACTCTAAATATAGCAAATGACCTATCCCTAGAAATCTCTTTATGTATTCTTTCAAATGCCACTGGTTTGAGCTCATTTGGATGTGTGGTTTGTGAGATACACTCAAAACATCGAAGCTTGGTCTGCTGAGTGACGTTAATTGATGTGCCAACTTGTCAAATTCATAGCTCCTTGATCTGAACTCCTTTGGGCTTGAAACTTTGTCACAATGACGCATTGGGAGTCTATTTTCATATGCCATTGGTTTCGTCTCAATCCGATTCCTGGTCTGTGAGATATCATCAAAATACCAGACCTCGCCAGCTGAAACGCGAAACAGAGGTGAACAGAGTTGCTGAAATTGCACTGGTAACTCGAGTTACTAAGTGGTAACTCGAGTTACTCCTATATGAAAACATTTTGTAACTCGAGTTATCATACATAACTCGAGTTGGGTCAGTCCAAAAACCCAGAAACACTATAGCGAAGACTCTAACTCGAGTTGGACCCCATAACTCGAGTTGGATCATTCTAAACCTTATATTTCCTTGTTTTTAACTCTGATTTGAGTCATTTCAACTTTCATTTGATCATGGAGACTTCTAAGATCAATTTTAGAACTTGGATAATGATATCTTCATTCCATTCAGCAAGTTCTTCCGTTTTCCATCTCCTATCTTGATCATTCTTCATCATTTAGCTTGGGCTCATCATTCTCTTCAACTTCTACCTTCTTCAATATCTCCTTTCTTTTCTTCTCCTAATCATTCTATACTTCACATCTACATTAAACATAAGAATTAGTGCAAGTAGAATGTAAATGTAGTATGCAACCTTTTTGCTCTTAAGAATGACATCTATATAAGACATCATCAAAACTAATCATAACCAACATTCTCCCCCTTTTTGATGATGGCAAATACTATAAGAAAAATATGTATGAATATGAAAATACATTAGATGCTACAATGCAACATATTTTTCTTGACATTCTCTCCCCCTTATTTGTCATTAGCAAAAAGTTGAAGTAAGGAAGAAATACTTGTAGAGAGACAAATATGAAACCAGATTAGAAAGAGTCAAAGAACTGATTTTCTCTCTCCGATTGAAAGTGTTTTCATTCTAAATATGAAGCAATTTGGAATTTTTTTTTTAATGAAAACAAATTTGAAAGAATTTGGAGAGATTTTCATGAAATCTTTCACATTTAAAACATATAGATACCAAACATGTGCAAAATTTCTACTGAATATAAAGAGATAGAGATTAGAAATGCTCATGTTGGTTTTGCAAATTGATGAGTGATCGATGAAGTCCATTTGCTGGCCTTGAAATCTGTGATGTGCTCTGAATAGCCTTTGAGATGTTAAATGAGACTAAAGTACTAGTTTCTTGAATTGTATCTCATATGATCAGTACTTCAGCTTCCATCCTTTTCTTCATACATCACCTATGCATATCTCAGCTTCAATGATGGAATGTGAAAGCATTATTCCTCAATTTGATAGTTTCTCCTTATAGTCCATTAAGGAATATCCTTGCACAAAACGAAATCTCCTGCTACAAATTTAAAAACTTTCTTTGCAAGAGAGATTTGTTAGTGCAACTAGATATCAAAATATTCCTTTCTAAATGATATTTTTCAAATCAAGATAGTGAAAAGAAAATATGATATTAACTCATCATCAAAACTAATAAAACATAATGAATGCAAATGAGTTTGCCTAAAAGGATTTTCTTCAAAGAAGATGAGCTTTTAAGGTATAAAACACATGTGAATGTGAAGCTCCCCTTAATGAATGCATGACTAAAATGTGAAGTTCCCTTTAATGATACCAAATAATAATGTGATACCAAGTGTTATGATGTCCGGAATTCATCTAACTCCAAAGTGGACATAACATTGTATCTCAGAATTAAGAACTTTCAAGTTCACATGGGTGGACTTGAAATTGGTATGAAGAAATCACTTATGCTTTTTATGATAACAAAAATGTTTAAAGCATAAGGATCATTTTAAAAATAAGTGTTCTCAGGCTAAACTTTGTAAGATAAAATTTGAATGAACAAAATCAAGTTAGCCTGCTGAGTAATGCGAGAGCATAGAAATGATTATGATATATGAACATTATTTCAAAATACAATACCTCACTTAAGTAATATCGTAATTACTTGAGTCATAATCATTTGTAATCCATAGGTGCATCACAGGCTGCCCATTATCTGATGATGTGATCAATATTGAGGAACTCCCATATTTGATGCATAAGGATAAGTTTATGTGGCCAACAACTTTTCTTATCAAGCTAGTACACTCCTGTATCATCTTGATCTAAGCCTCTTGCTAGATAAGACCTTGAAGTTTCGGTTGATCAATTCGCAGAGTTGCCTAATCTTGTCATTCACAGAAGTGATGTCACAGAATTTGCAAAAGTGGCCACTGAAATGGTCTATTTTGTTTGTCTATGTTCTTTGTATCCAACAATAGAACATGTTAGTCATCTCCTATAAAAATATATGATCTTTGGTACTCAATGAATCTTGAGTCCACACAGATTAGACATAATAAACTCTTGTGCTCTTATAGAATTAAATCATATGATATTTGAGCAAAGAGTATATCAAAATTAAATATCAAAACATAGTTTTACCCAATCAAATAAATTCAGGCCAATGAATCAAATAGGGTAACAACTAAATGATACCAAGAATGTTACTTCTCAATGATAGCTTGTAAACACAGAAAAGATGTCATTGATAAAATACATGTAAGTTTAAGCATAGAAAATCTTATCTATAAAGATAAGCATTTATCAATTCATAGTTCATGAATGAGATCAGATTTTTCAAGAATGATAATGAAATATGCAAATTATTTCAAATCTTGAATGTTCTTTCAAATCATGGTAATGCATTATGAAATCAAATTTTGATGAAAGAAAGATTCATTTTTGAAACGTATTTGAAATCAATGCTCACTCTAAAAACATGGTGGAAGTCAATCGATTAAATGAATATATCAGAATGCTTCAGGTTCATAGAACATGTCAAATGTTGCACTTAACATGTTGAAGAATTTTCTCAAAAGCAAAAGTCATGAAGATAAAGCATTATCGAAGCATGCTTAGCATAATAAAAACATATGAGTACAATGACTTTGCTATTGTCCAAGTGATAATTTTGCCTCTTAGAATTGAATTTAGAAACATATGAATGGTTAAGGCAAGTTTTTGAATATTCAGACATAGTTACTCAAAATATGGAAAATATGGATGAAAACAATGTTGATGTATTCCTAGTAAGTTATTCCATTAATGGTTAATAACACTCACTTTAATGATTAAATCCTTTTATAGGAGATAAGCTTGAAACTCATAGATGATCAACTTGTTAGACAATAAAGAATTAGGAGTTCAAGCAACACATTAAATACCAAAGATTAATATGTGAATGATAGGGAAAATTCTACCAAACAAGTTTGAAGCATATCCAACATTTTCACTTTCAGTAACTTGAGTTATTCCCAGTAACTTGAGTTACTTCTTCAAAAAAAAAAAAAAAAAAAAAAAATTCAACTAGATAACTTGAGTTATGAACGATAACTTGAGTTGGGTAACTCGAGTTATGACTGGTAACTCGAGTTATCTTAAAAAATTTCTCATCCAGAAAGCATTGATACTGTAGTAACTCGAGTTATAATGACCAACTCGAGTTATATCGAACTTTTATCGGTGAAGCTTTCGATACACCGATAACTCGAGTTATTTTGCCGGAAACTCAAGTTACATCATAAATTCAAAATCGATGTCGCGAAAAACATTTGAAATCATGAAGTACATCGCATAACTTGAGTTATGATTAATAACTTGAGTTACTATATTCCAAAAATCATTTGTATGCATTTTCATAAATCGAGTGAATTGAAATCCAAAACATAACTTAGAAATGTGCATTTCAAAATATAAACTCGAAAAGTTATGCATACTTCACTTTTTATCCATTTAGCAATCTGAAAACATTTTGAAAACATAAATGATTGATTGCTAAAGGAATGCAATAATGGACAAGTATTCATTACCCAAAACAAAATTCATATAATCATAGTATGGGTAAGAATTAGATATCACTAATTCCTCTTGTCCTTATAGAAGCTTGCTTGATTAAGATGGATTGATGTAGATGACTCCTTTTTTAGACGTTGACCATCAACATCAACCATTGCTTCTTTAGCTTCCTCAAGACTTGAATTGTTTCTCATATAGTTGCATTCTTGATAAGCTTTTTCTTTGATCCTACAAAACATATAAACCTTTTTCTCCCATGGTATCCAACCTTGCTTGGATCCATTCATTGTTAACTTGTAGGAATCAAAATTTCACATGCTCTTATGAATATAATCAATTCAGAAAAATAAAGCATAATGAATTAATCATGACTTTATGCATAAAAGAAATACCTTCTTTTCAAATCATTATGTATGCATAAAGAATTAAACCTAATGAACATTGCAATCTCTTTAAAAATAAATCAGGATGTGAAAACCCAGTTTCAAAATTATTTGCAATGGTCATTCCTACGGTTACAAAATATAAAACTTCAATCATTGTTAAAGATAATAGCATAGGAGATTTTACCATTGTATACCTTTGCCTTAAGTACTTGGAGGATTGGCTTTGCTTACCCATTGGTTCTTCATATGTTTTCCCATGGATATTGGCAAAGCTCTCTCAATGGATATAGACTTCAAAAGTCTTCTGTTTGATATTTGAGAGATTCTCCTCTTCTTGTTCACCTCAAGATAGTTGTATGGTACTCTATGATAATTTGTTCTTGAGGTAGACGATACTCTTCTTGTATGTATCCATTGCTTCTTATGATTTGACCTTCTAGTTCCAGCAATGGGTGCCCTGAGAGTTCTCTTGCTTGATATAGGTGATATGCTCCTTTTCATTGGTGCATGAGAAACTCTTGGCTTCTTCATCGTACTCTTATGTCCATTGATCTTCAAATCATCCTGCACATATAGATACTAGATGGACATTTTGGTACCCACTTATACTTGGGTCCTTGATCGTTAGTATTGGACCTTGCTTGTCCTTTAGAAACCCAAAAAAATTTATTTCTCACATTAGAATTTCTCCTAATATAACATGTATGAGAAATATGGCCAAATTTACCACAATAATTGCAAATAATAGAATGATGTTATTATGAACAATTTTGCAAGAATTGTGTCGTTGAGTGGATGTGAAATCAAATGACCCATATTTGTATATTCTTTCTTCCCATATGATTTTCCAAAGATGATTGAAAACATTTTTGTTTTTCAAAACAAAAATCAATAATTGGTTGAAAAACAATTTTATGCAAATGTTCAAAATCATTTTTCTTAACTACACAAGAAGAATTGGAATTGTTTACCACATGTTCATCTTGAGCTCGATAATGATTTACAAAATCGTGCATGATGAGCTCTTCCCTGGGAATGTCTTTCTCTTGATCTTTCTTGTTGACTGGATCATGAAGTAATCTAAGATTTCTCCTTCTTCATCCTCAACTTCCAATTGTTCATCAATTGTGGATATACAACTTATAGTTTCAAATGAACTGTCAACACTATCAACTTCAACATATTTGTTAGAAGCATATATAGAATCAAGAGTATTCCATATTTCTTTAGCACTAGAGCAAAACTTGATTTTCTCAAAATCATTTTCGGTTAAAGCACTATATAAAATTTTCATTGCTCTAATGTTCAACGAAAACATTTTCTTTTCCTTTTCTCGACCAATCTTTTCTTGGTTTGAAATCAAAAACATTTGTAAAAACATTCCACATATAAAAATCAAAACTTTGATAAAACTAGTCATTCTAGCTTTCCAAAATAAAAAATCAATATCTTTGAAAAACGGTGGAATGGTATAATCAAAACCTTCGAAAAGCAAGCAACACCCAAATTAGCCATTGTAACTCTTGAGATGGTTAAGTCCTTTAAAAAGAGCCTAGCTCGATACCAAATGAAAGACCTGGCTATCACCCAAGAGGGGGGGTGAATTGGGTGTTTGATAAAACTTTAGGAACTTTGAAAATCTTTTCGAAACTTACTGAAGGTAGTTCGAATGATAGAAATAGTTTAATAAAGCAATAGTCAATCATTCAAACATATATGATTTGAAATGTATGAGTTTAGGGAAGAGAATATGCAAACATAGATTTATACTTGGTTCGGCCAATCCTTGACCTACGTCCAAATCCCCAAGCTTCACTTGAGATTTTCAATCCACTATCTTCTTTCAACTTGATTACACACTTTGTACTCAAGTAATCCTCTCACTAGGATCCACTCCCCCTTACAAGTTCTGTAATCAATGCACCCACTTGATTGCACACTCGTACTCGAAGCAACCCTCTCACTAGGATTCACTCCCCTTACAAGCTGCTTTCAAGACAATGGGTTTCCCACTCAAGATCACCCAATCTTGAGTAACTCTCGATAGAATGTTTACAATAAATCTTCTCTCTCGAAGTGAATGAATAAACACTGAAGTACAATATAAATCATTTCACTCTTCTATGATAAGCTATATAGGCATTGAGAATAGAATGTGTATGAGATAAACGTTTGATTCATAATGTTGGCATTTCGACAGTGTAAGCTCTCGTCTTCATCCTCTTATATCTTGAATGCTTCTCCTTTTATAGTTAGTTGCAATTTATGACCGTTGAGGAGAGATTAGTGAGCCGTTGAGATTAATGAATATATCCGTTGAGTTGAGATTACATTGCTTCGTCTCTTCGTATGCTTCCGACATTTGCCCGTTATTCTCCGTTGACATTCTTGATTCAAATTGTCCGTTGAAATACAAGAGAATGTTGTCCGGGAATGGAAATGCTTTTTCTTGCTCGAAAGGTTTCTTGCCAAAATGGTGAATGTCTTCAACTTTTTGCATTTAATGCTTCGACAAATTTTGCTTTATGGTAATTTGAAGTTTAAACCTTGTTAATCATGTCTCAAAAACACTAGCAAACTAATTAAACTTGGTTAGAATTAATAAGAATCAATAACATCAAGTACCCAAAATAATAAGATTTCTTGGTTATGAAATTCAAAATTGATACAAATAACTCGAGTGGCATAGGATAACTCGAGTTATAAATAGCATTAATGAATTTATCTAATGGAAGGTTACCTCGAGTTATAAACCTTAACTCGAGTTGTAAATGCAAATATAGAAGAGATTGCATATTGAGTAACTCGAGTTATGTAACTCGAGTTGCTTTTATATCGAAAGAAAACTTGAGAGATTGATTTGAATTATGTAACTCGAGTTACACTCCATAACTCGAGTTATGTTAACAATAAAATCAGACGAGCAATTGCGAATAATCTAACTCGAGTTACTCAGTAACTCGAGTTGCTTTATATCGATTGAAGTTTTTTGATATGCTTATAACTCGAGTTATATCGGATAACTCGAGTTACCTCAGATTGATTAAAAATTGATATCATGAGAAGCTTTTTAAAACTGAAGTACACTTCATTGACTCGAGTTTCTAAGTGATAACTCGAGTTGTTACCTTTTGTTTGTTCCAGTGTCTACCTTGACATTGCTGCATTCTGTCTTCTTTCAGAACATGGGCAAACTTCCAGAAACCATATCTCTTCGAATATAACTCTAAATATAGCAAATGACCTATCCCTAGAAATCTCTTTATGTATTCTTTCAAATGCCACTGGTTTGAGCTCATTTGGATGTGTGGTTTGTGAGATACACTCAAAACATCAAAGCTTGGTCTGCTGAGTGACGTTAATTGATGTGCCAACTTGTAAAATTCATAGCTCCTTGATCTGAACTCCTTTGGGCTTGAAACTTTGTCACAATGACGCATTGGGAGTCTATTTTCATATGCCACTAGTTTCGTCTCAATCCGATTCCTGGTTTGTGAGATATCATCAAAATACCAGACCTCGCCAGCTGAAACGCGAAACAGAGGTGAACGAGTTGCTGAAATTGCACGGTAACTCGAGTTATTAAGTGGTAACTCGAGTTACTCCTATCTGAAAACATTTTGTAACTTGAGTTATCATACATAACTCGAGTTGGATCAGTCCAAAAACCCGAAACACTATAGCGAAGACTCTAACTCGAGTTGGACCCCATAACTCGAGTTGGATCATTCTAACCTTATATTTCCTTGTTTTTAACTCGATTTGAGTCATTCCAACTTCCATTTGATCATGGAGACTTCTAGATCAATTTTAGAACTTGATAATGATATCTTCATTCCATTCAGCAAGTTCTTCCATTTTCCATCTCCTATCTTGATCATTCTTCATCATTTAGCTTGGGCTCATCATTCTCTTCAACTTCTACCTTCTTCAATATCTCCTTTTCTTTTCTTCTCCTAATCATTCTATACTTCACATCTACATTAAACATAAGAATTAGTGCAAGTAGAATGTAAATGTAGTATGCAACCTTTTTGCTCTTAAGAATGACATCTATATAAGACATCATCAAAACTAATCATAACCAACTCATTTGTGAAGACCCGATTTAACGGCTTAAATCGTATGCGCTTATTTTTCATTTAGCATCTTGCAAGTTGAAGGTTCCATAACGACGATCAAGGTCAAGGAAACACTCCTTTCTAGTTTGCCTTGTTACGCGAGACTCGGCATTTAAATGGTGTATACATCGAACTGGCGGCTATGCCGCTACATGATCCACACGGCGTTTTTGGTCGCACATGTTTATTTTGGCCATTGTGGATAACACGATAAACACGAATTAAGTAATCCGAGTTTCATCAATCTTATCATCTGGCTTTTTGCCGCCATGATCCTGTAAAGGTGAGCTCTTTAATAAGTTGCATATTCAGCCGTTTTTCTTTTACATGATTTATGAACTTTGATTCATACATGTTATGCCCGACTCCTTTTGAACAAATTGCGAAATACGGGTACTACCGCCCATCCTTTTGATTCATTCAATGCACGGCCTTACATCAAAGATTCGATTCTCGTAGGAATTTGATACATATTCACAACCAAGTAAGCCTGAAAGTAAAGTTAATAAAGGGAAATACTGAAATTAAACGAAAACAAAGCATTGAAAACAAACAACTACATCAACTTTGACTATCAGCTATAGTAAGCCTTAAGTTTGTCCGCATTCCAAGTTCTTTTGATTGCTTCTCCTTTCAGTGATTCCAACGGTAAGCACCCTTTCCGAGTTCATCTCGGATGCGGTAAGGACCTTCTCAATTTGCAGCGAGCTTCCCATCTCGGGCATTCTTGTTGCCTATATCGGCCCTTCGCAGCACCAAATCATCCTTTTTGAAGGAACGTGGGTTTATTTTCCTATTGTACCGAGCTGCGACGAGTTGCTTTGTGGCTAAATCTCGCAAGTGAGCCGTGGTTCTAACTTCGTCAATCAGATCTAGCTCAACCGCGACAGCCTCGTAATTTTTATGTCCTTGCTGCGAAGTTCTCACTTTTCTCCATGAGGGCTCGCCGATTTCAACTGGAATCATGGCCTCACAGCCGTACGTCAGCTTGAAAGGTGTCTCTCCCGTGGATGTTTGCACTGTGGTTCGATAACCCCACAAGACTGCATAGAGATGCTCCACCCAACTTTCTCGTTCCTTGGCCATTCGCTTTTTAAGCCCGTTGACGATAACCTTGTTTGCTGCCGCGGCTTGTCCGTTGGATTGTGGGTGTTCCACGGAAGCGAAATGATACCTTATATTAAGGTCGGACATCATCCTCTGGAAGCTGTTGTCCATGAATTGTGTTCCATTGTCCGTGACTATTTTTGCCGGGATTCCGAATCGTGATATAATATTCCTTTACAGGAATTTTTGCACTCTTGCCGAGGTGATGGTTGCCAGAGGTTCAGCTTCGATCCACTTGGTAAAGTAATCGACCATGACGATCAGCCACTTCAGCTGCCCTAGAGCTGCTTTAAACGGTCCCAACAAGTCCATGCCCCGTTTGTAGAATGGCCACGGAGCCGTGATCTGCGTCAAGTCGGTTGGTGGAACCCACATTATTTTGCCATGCTTCTGGCAGCTACTGCATCTCTGAACATGGTCTTTGGCGTCTTGCTCCATGGTAGGCCAATAGTACCCCGCCCAAACTGCTTTCCGGGCCAACGCTTTTGCCCCCATGTGTTGCCCATTTATGCCTTTGTGGATTTCTGCCAAGACGTATTGAGCCTGATTTTCGTTGAGACATTTAGCCATGGGAGAATGCATGCCTTTACGATACAGTTGATCGTCGACCATTACATAGGCAGCCGCTGTTCTGACTAGATTCCTGGACTCGGTAGTATCCTTTGGGGTGATCCCCTTCTCCGGATAATCGGCAATCGCTTTTCTCAATCACTCGAATCCGATATCAGCATCACGCAACTTGGCTTCGGTAGGTTCTGCTAGACAATTGTGCGAAGATTTCCCGGGCACTTCGTGCTAGCTAGCTAGGAGAGAATGTCGGCTCTCGTTTTTTCTGCCCGAGGAATGTGCGCCACTGCTACCTCGTCAAAATTTGCCATGATATCTTTGACCTTTGTTAAATACTTAGCCAACAACGGCCCCTTCGTTTGATAGGTCCCCTGAATCTGGGAAGCGACCAACTGAGAATCCGTGGACACGTGCACTTGCCGAGCTCCGTTTTCCTTCGCCTGCAGCAATCCGGCAATAAGGGCCTCATATTCGGCCTGATTATTCGATGTCGGGAAGTCAAGTCGGAGAGAAAATTCCATTGCCACGCCTTCGGGGCTTTCAACAATAACTCCTGCACCACCCCCCTTTTATGTTCGACGAACCGTCCACGAACACTTTCCATGGTTCAGCTCCTGGCTTCCCAGCTTGAGTCGAGGTTAGCTCCACTAAGAAGTCAGCCAAAGCCTGTGACTTGATTGCCTGTCAGGCCTCATAAGTGATATCAAACTCGGACAATTCAATTGCCCAACCTATCATCCTGCCAGCTAAGTCTGGCTTATGCAAAACATGTTGTATGGGTTGATTCGTTCTTACAACGATCGAATAGCCAAGGAAATAGTGGCGAAGTCGTCTCATCGCCGTCAACAACGCAAAAGCCATTTTCTCCAGTTTTTGATACCTCAACTCGGAACCATGCAGAGCCCGACTCACAAAGTACACTGGTTTCTGTCTGTCGTCAGTATCTCGAACTAAAACTGTACTTACCGCCTTTTCCCTAACCAACAAGTACAGAAACAAATTTTCCCCGAATTTCGGTCGGGATAGTACCGGTGGAGATGCCAAGCACTGCTTTATTCTGTTAAACGCTTCTTCACATTCCAAGTTCCATTCTTCCTGAGCTTCCTTCTTCAAGAGTTTAAAGAACGGGAGGGATTTTTCTGCCGACTTGGGCAAGAACCTTGTCAAAGCCGCCAATCACCCGGTCAACTGTTGCACTTCTTTCTTGTTTGCTTAGGGCTTTCATTTACATCACGGCCATGCACTTTTCGGGTTAGCTTCAATACCTCGGTTAGTCAAGAGAAAACCCAAGAACTTTCCTGACGGTACTCCAAAAGCACATTTCGCGGATTTAAACGAATTCGATGCCTTCTCAACTTTTCAAATGTCTCATTGCATCATGAACATGGTCACCCCGCTCTTTAGATTTTACTATCATATCGTCGATGTATACTTCCACATTCTTTCCCGGTGATCCGCAAAGACCTTTGTCATCATTCTTTGATAAGTCGCCCCTGCATTCTTGAGGCCAAATGGCATCACATTGTAGCAGTAATTTGCATTGTCCGTGATAAAGGCTGTTTTCTCTTGATCATCGGGATGCATGGCAATCTGGTTGTATCCCGAGTTTGCATCCATGAATGATAAAAGTTGAAAGCCGGAAGATTGGTCAACCAATTGGTCAATGTTGGGCATGGGAAATGCATCCTTTGGACATACCTTGTTCAAGTCTTTGTAGTCTGTACATACGCGCCATTTGCCGTTCGGCTTTTTAACCATGACCACATTGGACAACCACGTCGTGTATTGCACCTCCCTAATGAATCCAGCCGCGATCAACTCCTGGACATGTGCTTCCAAGGCTTTACCTCGGTCCGCACCTTGTTTCCTCTTCTTTTGAGCCACCGGTTGACCGGAGTGGATGGCCAACTTGTGACAAAAAACTCGGGTCTATCCCAGGAATTTCAGATGGCGTCCATGCAAACACATCTTTGTTTTCCTACAAAAACTTTTCCAATTTCGCTCGCGTCTTAGAATCCAACGTCTTTCCGACTTTGGTAATTTGTTCTGGTTCATCTCCCAAGACAAAATCTTCTGTTTCTTCATTAGGTTCGGCCCTTTGCATCTTGTCTTCTTCCCTCAAGTCTAACTCTACTATATAAACAGACTTATTATCCGTCTTCCCTTCACACCCCTAGGAATGTTCCGTCTTCGGGGTTTTACTTTCCTTTACCGCTTCGAAGTAATATTGCCGAGAGTCTCTTTGATGTCCTTTAATGGTAACGACCTGATTCTTCCTGTCGTAAAATTTCAACTTTTGGTGATTAGAAGATACCAACATGTTCCGATCATGGATAGTTGGTCGTCCGAGGATAATGTTGTATGGAGACGGAAAATCGGCCACAACAAAACGAACTACTCCCGACTTGAATGCCTCCTTCGTCCCCAACCTTAATTTGAGGTCGATGTATCCCTTTGGACGGGTGTCTTCTCCATTAAAACCTGTTAAGGTGGTCCTACACGGTTTCGGGTCCTCCGAATCGAACCGCATGCGTTTAAACGCATCCCAAAGGATTATGTCCACCGCGCTTCCATTGTCTATAAACATCTTTTTAACTCAGTTGTTTCCAACTATTCCGGTTATGACGAGCCCGTCATGGTGCCCTGGCATTACATCCTCTAAGTCTTCTTCGGTAAACCCGAGCATTGGCAAATTCGGTTTTGTGTATTCTCTTTTAAACCTCGGACGGTCGATTCTGAGAGAGAACCTCCCTCAAGTATTTCTTTCTCGGGCCGGCGGAATCTCCTCCTCCGCCGAAACCTCCAACAATTCTATTGCAGTCGTACTTTGAATCAGGAAACTCGTCATCTACGTCTCTTCCTTTCTTTTGTTCTCGCCTTTTCTTTTCGGCTGGCGGACTTTTACTTCGGTCTCCTCCGCGTTTGCTCTGCCACCCTTGCATTTGGATTAGATACTTACGGAGCTTCCCCTCTCGAATGAACTTTTCGATAGCGTCCCTCAAGTCCCAACAAACATCCGTTGTGTGTCCGTGTTGATCATGAAATTCACAATATTGGGACTTGTCCGGGTGTGTTCGTTCCGCAATGGGCGTGGTCGGTCCACTTTTCTCATTTCGGTCAAGGAGACCTCCTTCCAAACTTGGGCTTGAGATACTTTCGGTGGGCATATCGGTCATACCTTCCTTCGCCCTTCCTCCGCGAGGCTGAGTATCCCTTCGTCCTCGAGAATCTTGCTTGTTCGGGTTGTATCGTTCCTTCCCTCGGGGAGATGGACTCCTCCGTTTGTCCCATGGTGCATGGCTCATAATATCCATCTGTTCCAGCTCTATGTACGTCTTTGATCGATCTCGAAATTCCGCCAACGTTTTGGGATGCCGCTTCACGACTGACTTCTTCAGACGTGAGGATTTGTCCAGGCCAGCTATGATGCAATGCAGATGTACGTCTTCCTTTAACCCCTAAGCACTTGTATTGCCGTATCTTTAAAGCATTCCGGATACTTTTGCAAAGTTTCCCCGGGTGATTGTTTCACCTGATCTAACTGGAACTCGGTTTTGGGTTGCTTCCTACTTGTGGCGAAGTTGAGCAAGAATTTCTTCTCCAAATCCTTCAAGTCCGGGATCGAGTTCTCGGCAAGGTATTGAACCGATTTGGGCTGGTCCACGTAGCGTTCACGCAAACAACCGGGTACCACGGGCCCCGTATATCCTTTGACCATGATCTCCATTTTGAAATTGCCCACGTGCACCTGGGTCCCGGGTTCCATCATATTTTGGGAAATATTTGGTGTCTAGGCCTCTTGGATAAGGCGTGGCCATTATTTTGCCCGTAAAAGGAGTCGCGACTTTCTCTTCATCATCAGAGCTTGCTTCCAATGACGGCGACGCAGCATCTTTTTTAGAAAGGTTTGATTGCCGGACCAGTTCTTTGTCTTTTTTCGATGTCCCGACTGACGTCGTTCCTTTCCGGTGTTATCCGTGTTGTTGAGAGTAGCCACTACCCGATCTTGTCTTTTCTTGCTTCTAGCTTCCGTGTATCATTCCTCATCTCGGGCGTGTCTTCGTCGTGATCTGTCTGTGACGTTCCAATATTTCGAGATGTCGGGACGCCATTTTGGCTTGGGTCCACATTGCTTTTTCCTGTATTGCCGTCATGATCCTCGGTTCGTCCAACATGACACCCGACTAGTTTCCTCAATTCTTCATTGCGGCGGTACATCTCCTCTCTCATAACCCGGACATCCTCCTCCCTTTGTAACCGATTACGTGTTTCCATCTCGTCTATTCGATCCAATACGGAACCAAGGGTGGTTCGTAATATTTGAATATCGGGATTGACCACTTGAAATTCTGACGTCCGATTGTTTGGTATAGCCTGGGTTCCGGCTTGCTGGATAACGTCATTTTCAGGGGGTGGAGAATTCACTGTGTCTGACGTCTCTGCTTCGGTCTCCACCAATACTTGTTCTGCGTCTGGGTTCATCCGGCCCTCCTGTTGTGACGTTTGTCCATCGCGTTGTCGTTCTGGTTGTTCTTCTGGCAATTGGTTCTGCCGAGTTGTTGAACCACATCCTCTTGTGTTCGCCATTTGCTATGGTAAGCTCGTAGCTTTGTGATTTGGGATTCGAAGTTTACTCGTTCCCCACAGACGGCGCCAATTTTCCGATGTGGGACATAAATATCCAAGCCCTTGAGGCTAGTTAATGTTCAATATAGGATCTGGTAGGGCTTATCCAATGCTATCTATGGAGCAGATAACAATGGACAAGATGATCACTGTACACAGCAAAGGTGTGGGGTGTGTGCACAGTGGGACGGTATCTAAAAGAGTAGGAGAATGAATCCGTGTACCGTTCACCTGGGTATGCCCCTATTTATAGTGAGGCCGGGTTGGTCCAACTCTCTCGATAATCTGCTCCCATTATGTCACTTCTGTGTCCCCACTTCCTGCACTACTATGGTAGTGGGGGTAATCGTGGGATAGCTGGTCTTCTAATGGGCTTGACCTGGTCCGGCCCATTCCCCGAGGTCCATAACAATATTGATTATATTTTTGTGCAAATTCCACTTTGGAATTAAATTAACCAATGGTTAATTATGAGACTACATATTAGGGGCTATAAAATGTGACATTAAATCAAATGAAATAAATAGCTATTTTAAATGATCATAAGTCAAGAAAAGGGATTAAGGAAAAACTTAGTTTTATTAACAATTATCCTTAACAAATAAGCTTGCACTAATTGAGATTAATTGCTTAATTCTTTAAGATGATTAGAGACAAATTAAAAGTATCAAATGCGGGCTAATTATATTTGAAAATAATTAAGCCAAAGAGAATGAAATAATATCTCAAGTAATTAGGTCTAAATCTTCATCTAATTGAGTTAGCTAATGGCAAAATATAATTAAGGAGCATGTAAACACTTGATTAACATGATAATTAAGAATTGCTAATTAGTGTTGAAAAGTCAACAATAACACCTAAGCCTTGATTATGTCATCAAGATGACATCACAAGAGCACATGTTTTATAGTGAAGGGTTAAGATTAAAACTTCTTGATTAAGTTTAGATCCAATGGTTGAGATTAAGGAAGAGGCAAATGGTGGGGCCCACATTGGGCTTGAGATTTTCCTATAAATAGAGGGCTCTCCTCTTCATTTTCTTCACACCAAATCAAACTCCAAGAGTTGATTTCTAAAGTAATGAGTAGAGAGTGAAGCAAGAAGGAGGAAGGAGTAGCAAGAGGCTTCAAGAGGTAAGCTTGCTTTTAGTTTTTATATAGTTCTTAGTAGAAATGTTAGTTTAATCTAGGAAATTGTTAGAAATGTTCCCTTTCATGTTTGGAAGTCTTGCTTTTAAAACGCAAAATGGAGTGGAAAACATGTTAGGGAATAATTTATAGAATCAATAGATCATTAAGATAAATGTTGTAGAAACCAGGTCGTTAAAGTCAGTCACATTGAGGCTATTATTTTATATAGCAAATGAAGTCCATAAATCACGAAATGTTGCATGAATAAAGTAGACATATAGGGCTTTCTAAATATATATAATATGTAGCAGATTGAGTTTACACAAGGAGTAACATATTTTTAAAATTAAACTATTTTTCTGGATGAAAATCTGGGTAGCATTGAGAAAACATTAAACTGGGAATGATTCTTGATGTTCTAGCTTTTGGGAATATTTTTCCTTGAAAACAGACATGTCAAGGGTCATGAGGAATTTTATGGAACCTCAAAAATATTTTTTTAGAATTAATTACGATTTTCCAAAGTTGCTGCAAAATCTGCCTAGAAAATCCAGCATTACGTTTTTAATAAAATGTAAGGGCAAAATTGTAATAATAAATCCACCAAGGGTAGAAATGTCAAAATAGGTGAAAATATCATTTTTTATATTATTCTAGATAATATGATATTATAATAATCCGACAAGAACATTATAGGATATCCGGAAGTCCGGAGTCGTTCGAAGAACAGCATGTTGGCCATTACACGATGAAAGGTACGTTCGCGTACTAGTAACTTTAACTCGATGTGTCTTATATGCATGTATGTGATGGAATGATTCATGAAGTGATGGGCAAGACTTGGTCTTGGGTCATACACCGTGACTTAGGTCACCCGTTTATATACATTCGGCTTTATACGGGTTATAGTCTTGATAATGCCGTTGAGTTTTCCTAGCGCTGAGGACACGAGGAGCTATCATGGCACTGGTTAGTGCAAACATTGCAAACTTTACATGTGCTGTGTGCTATGTACTGTTGTTGTGTTAACATTACATCTGTTGTGTGCTTATGTACTGTTGTAACCTTACATCTACTGTGTGCTATGTATTGGTTAATGCTGTATTGAAATGAACATCTATCATACATATACTATTTATACTTTTCACATGAGGTTAACTGTTACTTAAGGTCCGATGGGTATTTGACCTCAGATTTGTCTAAGGTTCAGGAAAGGAACCAGGATCAGAGAAGACACCGGTAGATGGAGCCGTGAAAAGGCACCGAAGGGAGGAGCCGTGAGGAGGCACCTGGTCAAAGCAAATGCCGGAAGAAGTTTAATAGAGCCTACCTTCTGGCATGAATCTAATAAGGTTACTTCAAACCATTTGGTGTCTAGAAAGGGTTCGTCTATGTGGTTCAGTCGATAAGTCACCGTGAATTCGGGGAGACTTCCACTAGACACTGACCTGGCCAAATTGGTTGATTAACTGAGTTAGGTTCATTGCCCCAAGTCTAGTTAAGGCTTGGTTTAAGGTTGTATAGTTACCATGTAAGAATTGTAATTATACAAGCTTTGTATTGTTGTATCACACGAATATTCCTTCGGGAAATTTTTAATATATTAGCTCATGTCAGGGCATCAGCATATGTCTGGGCATTTTATATCAGTCACTCATTGTCCAAATATTAGTGCATGCTCTCCGTTTCCGCTTTACTCTAAGTTGTAGCACCTCAAACTCTGTCAATTTTCTTAAAACTAAGTGTCAACCGACACGATTTCAAGTATGGAATTTGGGGCGTTACATATTGAAATAATCTAACAATAATGATCCCAAATATATTGCATAATTCTACAAGAAAGAGTAGTAAGGGAAGATTTCCCTAAATCAAATTTCTATCCAAATCATGTGTCACTCACAATCAAAAGATATTTTATTCAAAACAATAATAAGATAATATATAAATATAGTTTGTATTAAATAATAAAATATGTAATCATAAATAATAAAATATGTAAGACGATGGTGAATGAGATTACTTTGGCAAGGTTTTTGATTTGGGCGTTCAGGAGTGAGAGGGTCCAAAGCTCTCTTCCAGAACCCTAAACTAGGTCAACGCCATTATTATTATTAGTATCTACTCGCCACTCCAATATGAAGTGGGTGGGTTTGGTGTTGGGAGGGCTGATTTGAAGAGACAAATATGGCTGAGCTTGGGAATAAATCCATCCAAAACAAATACAACACACTTAAGCTCATTCTTAGTGTGAAAAGTCGATATATAACCATGATGTAACATGCTTCCAAAGTTAATGTGCGGAAAACGATGCAAAAACCTATGTAATTTTTAAAATTTTCTCTTGGGCAATTTGGTCAAAATTTTATCTCCCCTCCCCTCCCTGCCCTACCCTCCAACCAAACAAACCCTTAAGCTCTTACACCAATTTTAATTTTCTTTAGCCTTACATCTTGCTTCTTCCTACGAGGATGAGTCCACTGGAATTGTGAGAGAGGAGGAGAGAGAAGGTTGGTTCGTTAATTTTAAAAGGGAAGATTTAATTAATTGAATGAAATGTTGGTTACCCTCATGGCTTAATTTTGTAACCGTAAACTGTAATTCTTTTGCACTTGCGCTAATCGTTTTTGGACTCATCTCCTTTCATTGCTACATTTGTTTTTACTTTGAACAACAACCTATGCACCACAAGTTTATTCTAAAATTCTGATTGTGTTAGAGGGCTTACAAGTGAAATTGTGGCAAGCCATCTAATGGTTTAAGTTATACTTTCTTCCATTTTGATAGAACTTAACATCACAACTAAATGGTGCTTGCTCTTACTTTAAATGAACACAAGCGGTTAAATTTATTTAATGTCTAATGTTTGTCTGACTTAAACTCACTGTCATTTTGTGTTGCAAAAATATAGGATCTATTTTAGAAAGGATGTGTTATGTAAGAGTTTGATTGAATATGACCTCTCAACCATTCAATTGGTCTTTTAATTCATGATGAATAAAATTTCTTTATCCATACCACACATGAAGAAGAGGCCGACCAAGGAAGTCTCGGGTTAGGGTTGGGGCCCTCCAAATTATAGAAGGGAGAAGCTTTGATCGAAAAAAAAAATCGTTACCTCCGATGAGTACCGGCCGACTGATCGGAGCCGACGGAGGGAACCAATTGTTTTTTGGGAAAATGACAGCCAGGTCCCAAAGAATATACAAAATATCAAAAAAGTCGACTTTTTTGATATTATTTGTATTGACAACAGAAAGTGTTATATTCACAACAACTATATTCAAAACAAAATTTAAAAACCTGGTCATTCACAACAAAAAAAAGTTATATTCACAATAAAATTTAAACACCCGGATTTTGTTTCAAACTCAGGTCTCTAAGCGTACAGCTAGAGGTCATTTACAACAGAAAAAGCTAGATTTACAACAAGAAGTGTTATATTCACAACAAAATTTAAAACATGACCATTCACAACAGAAAAAACTATATTCACAACAAGAAGTGTTATATTCACAACAAAATTTAAACACCTGGATTTTGTTTCAATACAAATAATATCAAAAAAGTCCCTAAAGACTTTTTTTATATGTGATTTTGAGTTGGGACTTTTTTGATATTTTGTGTGTTTCTTGGGACCTGGCTATCATTTTCCCTTATTTTTTTCCTTGGAATTTTCTGGGTTGCTTCTCAATATCAAATGTGAGTGGGAGGGGGAGGGAGAGACGTGAGAGGATGAGAGTAAGAGAGAGAAAATTTTATCGACTTTGTAGGGCACGCATATTGGGCCTATTTTGAAAGAGATTTAAGTAACTTAAAGCCGAAAAAATGTAGCAATAGAAAGAAGCCGTAAGTATAGTATTTGGCTTGAGCTTTAAGTTTACTAGACTTTTTTTTTAAAATTTATTTAAAAAAGCTCCTAAAAGTCGATTAAGAAAAAAGCTCCTTAGGGTAAGCTATCGCTTTTTTAACGTGGGCCTTGCCACTTCTACCACCATCAATTAACACAAATCATATTTACAACCTGACTTGTTTCCTATTGAGCTTCTAAAAAAGTCGATAAAAAATAAGTCACTGCTCCAACCATTAATTTGAACAAGCCCATTGTAAAGTAACAAACTTTTAGCTCATTTAACGGTTTTATTAATTTTGCGCCATTTTAAAAAGCCTCGTGTGTGATTTTACACCTAATAAAATTTTATTGTGCCAGATGCAAGTTTAATAAAACATCATTATTAAACTTGCACTTTTTAAGTTTTTTTTTTAAAAAAAAAAATTGAGGGTATGAAGTTGGTTTTATTTTTAGATTATTTAATTGAAAATATGGCATACTTTGTATATTACATAAAGTTTGAGGTAAGCATGACTTATTGATTGTCTCGAATCTCAAAATGGCCCGACAACCAACTTAAAATTTTTATTATAGTCATGGGTTAGGACTAATATTAACTCCCCGTTAAATCGTGACATTAAGGATTTGAGGAGTATTTCGATTTTTTTTTTTTTCGGGGTTATTTCTTAATATCCACATACAAAAGAAAATCTTACAACATCTCAAACTTTTACATATTAGTAGGATACAACACTAGAATTGATTAAAACCAAGCATACACAATCTCAAAAGGCAATGAAACCAACAAATGGTTTATTCATAGACACATGAATGTCAAAATATTGGAGAACCATGTGTGTGTTGTTTCTTCATATCAACTTGTTCTAGTCAAAGAAATGGAGAGACCGACATGTACAATGTTTCCCTTAGACATATGATCTGCTAATATACGTTGGCAGTGTAGGAAAAGAGTGTCCATTAAAGCTTGTCCAAAGTGGCTCACAAGCAAAGGTTCAGACACATACAACTCTCATAAACTGTGCAATTTGATATTCTTTAGTGTCATTATAACGTTTCTCATCATAAGCAGCCTCCCAACTTATTTCAAATGCCTCCAATTGATTAATTGCAAATGAGCCTTCTTTTTCAACCTCCAATTTCAATTCAGATGAGGACGGAGTATAGAAAGAGACATTTCCATTTATTTTCCCCCACTACTAGAAAAAACGGTTTTTGCGATGGAAAAAATCCGTCGCAAAACGATTTTGCGACGACGGATTTCCAAATTTCCAACGCAATTGCCATGATTTGCGACGGATTTACAATCCGTCGCGGTTGGACGGATAGGAATCCGTCGCAAATTTGAATTTTGCGACGGATAGAAATCCGTCGCAAAATTAATTTTTTTTTAAAAAAAATTCTTTATTTTTCTTTATTATGCTTTAATTTTTTGTTTTAATTTTGTTTGAAAAATTATATTCTTTTCCATTATTTTTTTTTAAAATTTATTTATTTATTTTTTAATTTTGTTTAAAAAATTATATAATAAAATAAATAAAAAAAAGTTGTATAACATAAAAACCAAATTTTCATAACAATCCTAAAGAGTTTTACATAGAAAAGACAAAATAGAAATAATGTTTCAACGAAGATGTACTAAAAAAGTAGTCTAAACAAGAAACATTGTGATCATCATCATCATCAGCGGGGATCACCACGAGAGCCGGCTCCCGACCCTTGTTTCTCATTAGGGACTTGATTTGAAGCTGCATCTCGCCTAACCATCTCGCGTGTCTCGTGGAGCTCATTTGCTTTGTCTGCATTTGTTGTTGAATTGTCTAGCTCACTTTCATTTTTGCTTGCTCCTCCACCAACGCCACCAACACCTTCATCTTCTTCAACTTATCTCAAAAACATTAGGAAATATAATAATTTTTTTATACTTCATTTAAATGGACCAAAGAATAAAAATGTAACAATCAATATCAAATGTATTACGTTTACCTTCAGAAACACCTTCATTGCTGGATGTGGAGCGCTTTGTTTGCCTAAGTCGGCTGGCAAAGGCACCAAACCCGAAGACTCTGCCTTTGCTATTAAATCCACCTGCAGCTTGAAAGAATAGAGTCTCGTTATAGGACTGAGAGGATGTGGGGTCGGTTGCACTCTGCGAGTCTCTCTCCTGTGTTAGCCTCTGATAGGTTTCCTACAAACAAAAAAATACATCACAAATAAGCCATGCGAAATGAAATAAACATGTTGGTGTCCGAAACAAAGAATAAATGCAATAGAAATGTCTCACCGCAACTTGCTGGACTGGTGTTAATCCAAATGCCTCTCACTCCTTCAGATCTTTGGGTATGAGTCCGCTCAAAGGCGAGTCCACTCAACATCTTCTAGAGGAACTTCCCCATAAAGGCTCGCAAACACAAAGTATGACCGTTAATAAATTGTTTCAAAGTACAAAATATTGAATACTTTAATAGAAAATAACGTGTACTCACAATTTTCCGTCTATGCTCACTGTGGAATGGAGCCACCAAAGATATGAAGGTCCTTCCCGCTTGGCCCTATTTTGCTTACTTTTCTCGACTTCTATTAATAAATTTCTCATCGACGGCCCAATTTTGAAGTAATAGGCTGCAGCCTCGGGTTCAATCCAATCTTGCTTGCTTGTACCCTTTCTCAATTTATGAAACCTCTCGATCAACCACCGGCTCCCCTTATGGCCATAAGCTTTTTTTCAGATCTTGACGATGTTCGGAAACGTCCTAAACTTATCCCGAAAATCAATAACGAACAATTAGTGCTCCAAATTTTAAAAATACTTAATCGGTTTGTATTTGGATAAGAAATTAATAACTATAAAACACTTAACTTACCAAAAACTCCTTGAACCAAGCATCCCGAGTCTCCTTAGGAATGTCTGTCTACTTGCCCCAAGGCTGATTGAAATTACGGAATATTTGGGTTAAGATGACATCAGCCACTTGATTATAAGGCATAAATCTGAAGACTATGATGCAAATATGAGCATACAAACTAAAGGTAAAAAATCGTAGCGTTATTAGTAACTTTACATTACTCACTCCTCGGTGCCTTCAGGACAAATCCAAAGCTTCCCCGTCGCAGATCTTTCGCTCCCCATATTGGTGTATCGAGAGAACTACCTCCTTCGTCGACCCGGCTATGAGGCGACGAATGTGGTGAAGGAAGGAATGTGAACTATTGAAGATGTTTGTACATAGATGGTTAAAGAAAACTAAACATATGTAAATCAATCGAAATGGTAAAGTAAACCCGTGTCCCCCTTCTTGGGATCACCGGAGGAAGACGGAGACGATGACATATAAAGCGACGGTGAAGTGGACAAATAAACTGACGGTGAAGATGACATCTCAAATGGCGAAACCTCTGGGGAAGCGCCTCTCCCCCTGCCTATAAAGGGAGCAGATGGCGTTGGCCTACCCCCTCTGATAGGATGGGGTCAGGATCAACCACCACCACGTCCACTATCCGAACGTCCTCCAAAATGCTCCATGTCTCGAACACTTACAAACATTATGTCAAAATATATATATAAATAAGATATTTATTACTTATTATGACAAGATGCGATTACGGAGTATGTAGTATAACAATCGTCATAAACAAAGAACTAACACAAATCAATCGGATGATTCCTATTCTTTGACATCTGCTTGCAAGCCTTCCTTTGGAGTCTCATAGTCGTCGAACTCGGATTCACTATCGAGTAAATCACTTACGTCTCATCGTCGATTCCTCATCATCAACTTGGATAGGAATCAACTCTAAGTTCGCATCAAAATCAAACAGTTGCTTGGTACATCGTCGTCGGCAATGTTTACAGGCAGTACATGTTCCACATCAGCTTGGAACGGTTCCTTCATGTCGTCATTTGCTTCTGACTCTTCCGACTTAGGTATAATATTTCGTGCTTTGGTTTTGATAACTCCCACCACCCTTGGCGGGATGTGGGGTATAATGTATAGTAAACTTGTTCCGCTTGTTGAGCAAGGATGAATGGGTCATAACCAACCGTATATCTCCTTGTCCAGTGGATCTCAATATTTCCATGTTTGTCCACTTTTGTCCCACGCAGACTGTTATCAAACCACTCACATTTAAAAAGTGTCACCACCTTATCCCACAGGTAACTCAGCTGAATTATGTCAATTAACTTCTCGTAGTAGTCACCCTCCACCCCGTCAACTTGGTCCCCTCGACAACATACACTGTAATTGCAACATAGTGTACCTGCGTTCGCTTCAACAATTGAAAACCGATACCCGTTGATTATATATTTGTTGCACTTTGGTAACACTAATTGCAGCTCCATAAGATAAACTCCACGCAACTTTATTGGGATCTAATGGATTTTCCATGAAGTAGGATCGAAACCATTTTGGGAACTAAGAGTTCGTGAATTGATCAACTTGGGATTCCGACATTGAAGGATTTTCCAATCGGACCAAATTAGAGAAATAATTGTAACAAAAAAATGAAGTTAATACTTTAATACTTACCGTAACAGTAAAAAGAAAAGAAATCTTACTTTAAGTATTGGGCGACCTCTTCACAGTTGTTTAGAATGTACCACTCCACTACTCGCTTCTCTCTTCCTTCAAGAGTTGACCTCCAACGTTTTCCCACGACTCGGTCTGGAAAATCAAATATTGATTTTTGTTCGATCGTATTACCGCCATCATCGTTGCGAGGTACCCTTCTCCATCTTGATATCATTTCAGGGAGATAATAGTATGACGCAAATTTTATGGCCTCTTCGACTAGATACGCTTCAGTGATAGATCCTTCAACATGGGTTGAATTTTTGATTTTGTGCTTAAGAGTGCATAAAAACCTACAATGGACAATTAGAGGGTATTTATAGATTAAAGTGAGCGAAAGAAATAAATGCACGAAAGAAATATATATTACCTCTCAAACGGATACATCCACCTATATTGTTGAGGACCTCCTACCTTTGCTTCGGAGGCCAAGTGAATAGGCAAATGTTCATTGAGTCAAACATGCTAGGAGGAAACACCATCTCTAACTTGCATAGTGTTATTGGTATGCTCGCCTCCAGGTGCCGTAACTTTTCAACATTAAGCTCAGAAGCACAAATTTCTCTGAAGAACCTAGAAAATTCCGTCAGAATAGACCATATATGCTTCGGTAATGCTTTGAAGGCCCACGGCAACAATCTCTAGAAAAAAACATGACAATCATGACTCTTCATCCCGAATAACTTCCCCTCGTGCATGTTGACACATCTTTTCAAGTTTGATGCATAACCGTCCGGGAGTTTCAGATCTTTAACCCATTGCAACATTTCTAAATTCTGCTGTTTGTTTAATGTGTACGGCGCTCTAGGTTTGGAAGTCTGTCCCCTGCCATTCTGTACCAAATGCAAAGCAGGCCTTCTACAAATTGCTTCTATGTCCCGTCTTGCCTTGATTGTGTCCTTCGTCTTGCCTTTTATGTCCATTACGGTGTACAGAATATTGCAAAACACATTGCTCTCAATATGCATGACATTCAGGTTCTGTCTTAACAATTGATCTTTCCAATATGGTAGTTCCCAGAAGATGCTGCGTTTGTTCCAATGATGATCAACGTCATAGCCCTCAGGTTCCTTGGAAGCAGCACCATCTTCGACACTTTGAATATACTTGACCCTGTCCCATATTTCTTGGCCACTTAAACGACGAGGTTGATCTGCTCGTTCGACCACATTTCACGTGAAGTCTTTTCTATTTCTCCTAAATGGATGATCGGGGGGTAGGAATCACCGGTGCCTGTCAAACCAACAGACTTTGTGACTGTTTCCAAGCTAAAACCCATGTTCTGTTCAAGACATACCGGGCATGCAAGCTTTCCGACGTTTTCCAGCCACTCAACATCCCATATGCAGGGAAATCATTTATCGTCCACATTAAGGCAAAGACACATTGTGAAATTCGGCTCAATGAGATATCATACGTTAGAACCCCTTCACTCCACAACATCTTCAACTCGTCTATTAAAGGCCTGAGGTACACATCTATCTTCTTTTTTGGGTTGGATGGCCCAGGGATTAACGCGTTAAGAAAGAAAAACTCTCTTCTCATGCACATAGATGATGGGAGGTTGTACGGTGTCACAATGACAAGCCAACAGGAATAATTCCTGCCCGTATTGCTTTGAAAGGAGCGAACCCATCCGAACATAGACCAAGACGGACATTACGGGATCCATAGCAAAGAAAGGATTCACCTCGTTGAATTTACGCCAAGCTTCGGCATCGGATGGATGCATCACAAAGTTTTCATCCTGTGATGCTCCCGGTGCCATCTCATGTGAGTAGTCAATTTGTGTGTTCTGATGCATACAATCTCTAAAGTCTGGGCACCAGAGGAAAGTACCACATCTTGCTTAATGGTTGACGGGTCATTTTCCTTCCATTCCTCACAATTTTATATCTATCATGTCCACAAAATTTACACTCGGTCATCTCAGCATCATCCTTATAATACAACATACATCCTCAGGGCGTGAATGGATTTTTTCACATCCAAGCCCAAGCTTATTCACCTTTTTTTTGCTTGGTAAAAATCCTTCGGAAAATTATTGTCTTTGGGAACAACCTTACTCATGATCTGCATCATTTCGTTGTAATTCCTCTCACTCATATGGTGATCAGTCTAGTCGAAAGCGATAAATATTCACTACTACTGTCCTCGTAATAACCACTCGGTGTCTGTCGGACTTCGCCATGACATTCCCAACATTCATAATCCTTCATGAATCCATTTTGACACAAATGAATTTTGACCTTGCTCGGATTTTTAAATCTTAAACACCTACATTTGGCACACCTTGCTTGGACACCCGATCTCCCTACTTGAATTATTTGAATGTGCCAAAGCAAATTTGATGAACTCTTTCAAACCCGCCAAGAATGCTTGATTTAGTTGTCTTCCAGTTAGACGATTGTACATCCAACTCCTACCATGATTGTCTTCCATACTTCCTAGCTAGTTCAGTTACTAACCTAATCAACATCTCAACATGCCACAAATATATATATATAAGTAGCCAATACAACTAGCCACTTATGCCAACCAATTGCCACTTAATCAAGAAAGTGAAAAACAAACACATGCATCGAACAAAGAATAGATCCCGAAATGAAGCAACCGAGAGAATGGGGACATGCTTGTGGAGGGGGCAAACAAAGAATAGAACACTATAAGTATTTTAGAGTTTCTAACATATAAAGATTATTTAAGACTTAATCAAATTTATATAATCTACAAAATCAACTCTATCTTTTGTATTTATAATTGCCTATTTATCTAAACGGTATTTATAATTTTGTTTTTTAAATTATCAATCTTTATTGTATAACTTGTTAAAGATAGATTCAAATAAAAAATTGAAATGGAATATTTTTTTTAAAAAATTTATTGCCTTATCTCTAAATATCATTTCTCAACACTTCACTTTTCTAATTTCTACACCATGCTATTTATAGATTTATGCATCATTACCAACTAATAAATAATCATAATTTTATCACACCAAAATCAGAATTGGAATTTCTAAATTCCTAACAAATTCATGTCATTAATGTTATTCATGTATATTTTTTATTAAAAAAAGAAATAAAATATCATTTAAAATTCAAAATCTTAAATCATTTTTGTGGCCTACAACAGAATAAGTATTTAGTATAAAATTTAACAATTTACAAATTATTTTAATAAAAAAAAACCATTGATTTGAAATTTTAAGTCCAATTGGTATTTTTTTTTTCCATGTATACTTTTTTTAGTCATATTTATAAGATATTTTTAAAAAGAATATTTAACCAAATAATTTTTTTCAATTTTCATTTTTACGCCTTCTAATGTTTATTGCTATTTTTTGCTCATTTTTTCATTTAAGCATGAGTTTATGTTGCAAACTTACCTTTCCAAACAAAAATTAATAAATTTACAAAAAAATTTATTATCTATTTAGCTCTTACAATCAAAATTTTCTAAGTATAATTTTCTTTTTGGGCCACAATAACTATGTATCATCTTCCCTTAAATATCTATGTATCTATAACAAAAAGGTCATAAAAGTATAGATAAGAAATAAAATTAGCTATGATAGAATGTAAAATATTCACTCAACCATAATTAAGTTTAAAATTAAAGTATTTAAATCCATACAAGGAGCACTTAACTCAATCAATAAGGGGTTGTGCTAATTAAACTATTTAAATCCATACTAAGAGCACACACACAGAGAGACAAAAATGATACAAGCATTGAAAAAAACATTCTTAATTTGGTGTTAATTACAGCCGTAAAACACATACCATACAGTTAATTGAACAATACTAATAAAGAGAAAGTGGTGGTGCTAAAACTACCTTGGTGAGCCTATCAACCGATGTGCAAACTTAACAATGAGTAGTGTATCTTCGAGCACAAAATTAAATATCGTATGAACCAAGTATTGTAAATTAAAGCCCACAATAACAAGATTATGTACCTGAGCAAAACTACGCATAATTTACAATCACCAAACATATACAGGATTTTCCATAACAATTTCCCCTGTGGCCTTCACCGAATGAATTAGTACCCAAAATTGATTTGAAAAATCAAAATTAATCATCTATTCATTTCAATAATATTTATACTTTGCTCCTCTAAATACTTAATAGACTTTAATTACTAACCAAATTATAACCTAAATAAACAATAATGTTAAATTATAACCTATTTATTCATGGGTAATAAATATGACTAATTTTTTCAATTTTTATCTATACTAATTTCTCATAATAAATAATGTGGTGAAAAAAAGAAAGAAAAAAGAAAGGGAGTTTACCGGAAGGGGAGGATAGCCGGACGGCGGAGAAGAGCACCGGTGACTAGAGAACGGCGGGCAGAGAGGGAAAAAGCAAAATGAGGGCGTGGGGAGGCGGGGGGGCGTGGGGGAGCGTGGGAGGGCTTGGGGGGGGCGGGGGGAGCTTGGGGTTGGGGTGGGGGAGCTGCGGGCGTGGGGGGGAGCCAGGGGGCCGGGGGAGCTTGGGGGCGGCGGGGAAGAGCGAGGGAGACGAGACGAGCTAGGGGCGGTGGGTAAGAGCGAGAGGGTGACGAGAGACGAGCCGGGGGCGAGAGCGGGTAGTTAGAAATTAAAGTATTTTGCGACGGAAAATATTTCTGTCGCAAAAAGCGAGGCTATTTATCGACGGATGTGAAATCCGTCGCTAAAGCGTACTTTTCACTGCTAGTTAGCGACGGATTTCACATCCGTCAAAAGGGGAAAGACGGCGGCCTTTTTGGGCGCCGCTTAGCGACGGATGAGAAATCCGTCGCTACTTTTGGCGACGATTTCACATCCATCACAAAGGGGAAAGACTGGCGACCTTTTTGGCTGCCAGTTAGCGACGGATGAGAAATCCGTCGCTAAAGTTTGCGACGGATTTCACATCCGTCGCAAAAATGGACAGACTCATCAACCTTTTCGGCCGATAGTTAGCGACGGATGTGAAATCCGTCGCAAAAGTTAGCGACGGAAAAAATTTTCGTCGCAAATATTAGTCAAGGGTTTCTGTATCTGTCGCAAATGTCTTAGTTTTGCGACGGAATTTTGATTCTGTCGCAAAATTACGTGAATTTGCGACGGAAACTTTTCCGTCGCAAATTCTGTCACTGTTTTCTATTTTTCTAGTAGTGCCCTTCAATGCAATAATAACATCAATACAAATTGCTCTATCATGCATGAATCTTTATGGTTATCTTTTAGTGTATGCATTCATTCAAAGAAAATTCATGAAAAAAATTAATTCAAAGAAAATTGTTAGGAAAATTTAATTTGCAAGTCTCTATATAATTTTATCTCATTTTTTATTCAGTCATTCTAGTTTTATTATTATTATTATTATTATTATTGGGTCCTTATAGTTTCCTCAATTATGGATTTTAGTCTTTATACTCATAATTTGTTTATTTGTAAGAGCCGGGAAACTACATTAATAATTGATTCCCTGACTCTCACTCATTATGTTTTCGAATTAGTTGTCATATAAATCTATATAAAATAAAATAAAAAAACCATATTGCATATTATATATGGATGCAACAATGAGACAATTATAATTTTTTTTTTTATTTTTATGTTGATAATAAATAAATTTCATCATATTACTTTTTTTTTAAATTAAAAATATGGCATAAATAGGGTATGTATGTACCTCCAAGACCATATCATTAAGTGCTTCAGCCACAATGTCCCAAATGTGGCAAGATTTATTCAATGACGGATCATTATTGCTTCTTCTTCCCAAAAGTGTAAGTACCATATGACCCCCTTCAACTAGTTCTTGCGCACGACACTTGAGGAACAATGAGAAATCTCTTTGAAATTGATGGTAATAAGCATCACGCACATTTGGAGGACTTGTGCTTGTCATGCAAACGTTGCCCTTATTATTCTCTACACCCTCAGGAACCTGCAATTAATAATATTCACACTCACCAATTAATTTACAAATATCAATAATTATTTACTCAATAAGATTTGAAAGAAATAAAATTAGTTATTATATATAAGGAACATCAGTGAGAGCCCCCTGTTTGGAAATTTTACTAGCCAAAAAACGTGAATTCGAATACTGCGCATTTTGGATATAAAATCCTGAGAAGTACTAGTAATTTACACACACACACACACACACATATACATACATACATATATATATATATATATATATATAAACATATCATGTCCTTCTGCCAATAAAATTTACCAATAGGGGCTTCTCTCCTATTTTCTCAGCACATATTTATATTTACCTGAGACATCCAATGAAGACTGTTGGAGGAGTGAACAAAATGCAACGATTGAGAAGGAAAAGTCCTGCCATAGAAAGAACCAGGAACGCCTGTGATGTAACATGGGCCATTTTTATTCCCATTGTTTTGCTGAAAGCTTTCAAGAGACTTGAATATTGTGTTGAAGTCATTGCTCGGCAGGTCATTGAGGAAGATAATGTATTCTGGATCGGAGATTCATGGTGTAGGTCTCTGCAAATCTTCTCCACAGTTTCACTCAATTCATGAATCACAAACAAAGTGTTTGGTCCACTTGAACAACCCAAGTCTGCAACTGCTAGGGTTTTAGGGATTATTTTTTCTCTACAGAAGCAAGCTATAGCTTCCTCTCTTATGGGTTTAGTTGAAGAAATCACCTTTTTCTGTATATATATTTTCATCTTATTAGTAACAAACTTATATAGAATTAATGTTAGAAAGGATTGAATAATAAAGTTTGAATTAATGTACCTGGATGGCAAAAAAGAAAAAAAAAAAAAAAAAAAAAAAAAAAATTAGTGTACCTGGTATGAAGAATTGTTTGAATAGCTTGTTTCTGTAGTGCCTCCTTTCATTTGCAAAACTTGAGCTACGTTCATTCTCATATTTACACTTCTAAGTGATGTTTCTGATCAATAATAGGGATCAACAATGATCTTTAACACCCACATTGAACCAATTTTTCGCCTCTAACCTATAATCAGGTTAAATAGATGATTCTTCCTAAAATTGGAATTTGTTGCACCATTTGTTATATATATATATATATATATATATATATATATTAAGCAACTGGCTTATTTCTTCACTATTAATGGCATTTATATTTTTTAATTAATGCTGTTCTTATCCATTTATAAATTAAATTCTTATCACATTATTGATAATGTTCATATTAAATTGTTAATGACGTCTTTGTTTGTTCATTCACGATATTTGTTCTTATTCATTCATTAACAACAGCCTTATCTGTTCATTAACGACGCTCTTATCTTTTCATTAACCATATTCTTATCATTCAACCTGTTATCTTTTCATTAACCATATTCTTATCCGTTCAATAACAACATTCTCATCTCTTTATTGATTACATTCTCATCGTTTTACATTCTTACTTTTTCTGGTCTTTTCTGAGTTTTGAAAGTTGAAGTGGTATTTAAATATCTTTTTCTTTTTAAATATTTTAGGGGCAAAATTGCAGCCATAAATACTTTAGCACCCTAAAGCTGAATGCACTTTAACCCTCTACTTTTCATAAAAATCTCTTTAACTCAATAACCCCTAATTAATAAAATTAGTTTAAATTAGTCAAGTATTTTATTTTCTTAAATAAAAAATGTATTGCCATTCTAAAAGTAACTCTGAATGTGGAATATCGATGCATTTTTTTCTTTCTACAATACATATATACATGTACACACACCCATATATATATATATATATATATACATATATACATACATACATACATACATACTGTTGCATAAAGCATATTCCTTCCATTATTGTCCTATTGTATCTTAGAAGACAACTTTCTATTTCTGTTTGCCGACACAAATCAGTGAAGCAAAGGAAGCCAACGAAGCTAAGGGGGAAAAAGTCGACAAAAAAATAAAGAAAAAAACAGAAAGTTGTCTTATAACATACAATAGTACAATAATGGAAGAAAAAGTCAACAAAAGATCAAGAAGAAATAGAAAGTTGTCTCCTAAGATACAATAGTACAATAATGGAAGGAAGATGTTTTATGCAATACTATCTTGATCCTATTTATAAGTCAATTTTAATCAAATCTCATATACCAAAGAGAGGTAGTTAACTCAATGATTATGGGATGAATTTTCAACTTTGCCCTTATTTATAATTGGGTACTTTTTAACTGTTTATTCTCTCTCTCTCTCTCTATCATCATGAGTTCAATTAATATGGGTAAAATTATCACAATATCATTTATTACATAAAATTAGACGTATAAATAGGACCAATTTTTTTGGTCAAAATGGACTTATAAATAGGATCATAGTAGGTTGTAATTTGTTCGTTGTAAGTCAATAATGATGAGGGGTATTGTTGGACAAACACACATTTATAATATAGATTTAATTTTGAAATAACAAAGGGTCAAGGTCCAATACCCTAACCCTATAGTAAATGTTCCAAGGAAATGCTTATGTTATGTTATCTGAATAGAGAAACAAAAATATACTCCTTGGGTCTTATTTATAAATTGATATCAAAAGTAGTAGGTGATTTGAACAAGAGACAAGTGTTTGATGGTAAAGATTGTGAGGCTGTGAAGGGAAGATATCAGAGGCTTTTGTTAGATATTTTTCTACAATTGATATAATCAACAACGTAATAATTTGAATTTGAATGAATGATTGAAAGCGTGTGAAGGTAGAAATTGAATGATAATGATGCGGCAGGTCGATCCATCGGTGATGTATTGGAATGAGATGCATTAGTCTATATTGGAGTATTATATCCTTTCAATGTGAAGTTAATGTATCTTTGTAGATTCTACATTTCTGCCCACTGATGTACATAATTAATGATGTGGATGTACTTAAACAATGATACTACTTCTGATTTTTAATATAATGTCAGTTTTATATAGAGTTTAAATTGAATTATAAAATGGATATTATATTAAGGACAAGAGATAATGTCTACTATGCACATCAATCATTCGTGTTGGTTAAATTATGCTAAAATCATTTCTAGGCTTTAAGATCGCATAGTTGAATTTACTCATATTGCAAGGATATCCATAACATCCAAAAGTAAATATTTTAATCTTTCATCTCATATTGAATGGCATTATATCTTGTAATTCAAAAATTGAAGGTTTTGTGGAATTTATTCCCTATAACCGCCATTTATATAATTTATTTTTTAATTCTCTTATTTATGTACTAGTAACTCTTTTGGTTAGCCTTTGGCGTTAGGGTTTTTAAATAGAAACAATGCACACACACTTGAGATAGAAAGAAGATTCTCTCCCATCCTTTTATTATTATCTCTTATCAGCCCATCTAAATCATCAATTGGAAAGATGAGAGAAAAGCCAAGGTAGTATTGTACCTTTCAGATTGATTAAACAAACATGATTTAAAAATTACGAGGGATGATGAGAAAATGAATATAAAAGAAACCCAACCCTTGAGAAAATGAAAGGAACGAGTCATCCCCAATATTCTCTTATTTTCTCCATCACCATCATCTCAAAATCTTGTATTTTTCTCATTTTCATAACAGCTCCTTTCCTTAGATAAAATAAAAGAAACCACACTTGCTGCATTTGAAATGCTTCATTCAGATTCCGGACCTAGCAGCCATTGCATCCTGGATTATCAATGTGAACTATGAAAACTATTAACAAGCCACTTTTTTCATAGGTCACGAATAGTACAATTCACCCCACATAACGCTCAACCTACATCTAATTCATTTGAAATTGCTTAAAGAGAAATACTCCCCATGTATCAGATTCTTATTCAAAATTCACTATATTTACACAATTATAACTTCAGAAAGAAAATGAGGATATGGGAGAGTGATCTGACAAAGCAAACTGGATAGTAACATCTTTTCAAGTGATATATATATATATATATATGGTAACAAGTTTCATTCACAAGATTCATAAATTAGGCAGATATCACACAACAGTCACAGACGGGAGGATGATGTATTTTCCACCGCATTTTTTCAAATTTTTTTCTCACCTTTTTTTAAATTACTTAACCCTTTTTGTATGTTAAGAAAGAAACACCTGGACACTAGCAGATTTCATCATTTGGCATACAGGACAAACATTGAGAAAAGCACCACAGTCCATACACAAGCACAAGTGCCTACAAGGCATTAACAACATTGAAACCTCCTTCACCTTGCACGCCCTGCAAAACATATGTTCCTCCGAGCCTTGCTGCTTCTTCCCAGCAGATTTCATCGTCACGCCATGGAAGCTCAGCAAGTTATTGGGGTCAATGGTGGAGGCGGCATCATCAACCTCACTGTCCCCAAACCCTTCCTTCCCTTGTTCAACTCCCTGCGAGATAGCCTGCTGGAGATTGTTCCTTAGAACATTCACAATTGACTCATTGTACTTTGCTCTGTAATGCCAGTTTTGTGCTTCCAAAGCCACCTGCTTTATTTTCTCCGCTAGTTCTCGGTTTTTTCGGTTCATGTTCTCTATCTCCGCTTCTTTTTCCCTTGGCTTCGTGCTTACGCCTTTTTCAACGGCAGTAAGAAGAGAAGCCGTGTGCTTTTGTTTCATATCTCTCAATCCTTTAGACAGTTGTTCCTTCTGCGCAGAAAATCAAATCACAGCAACGGGTCACAAAGTGCAAATATATATGTATACATACATGACCTTATTGATAATTCCATAACCAAGGTAACCACATATGTCTATATATGTCTGTGCAATGGAGCATTTAGTCCTTCTAGTGTTAAGACCAGAATTTGTGTGTCGAAATTATGATATACCCCTTTGGTCCTATTTATAGAGCAATCCTAACGTAGTTCTATCAGTACTAAGAAAAATCTTAAACCTCATTAACTCTATCTTAAAATTTAATAATTTTCTAACTTTACCCCTATCTAATACATACTTTACTCCTAATGGGAATTATATAATAAAACCCCAAAGATATAGGAAATGATAAACTAAAACCATATAGAAACTCATCTCTAGATCCTGAACTATAAAAGAGCTCCGCAAGAATTGATCAGACTCTTGTAACCAACCCGTATTCTATCTACAATACGAAAAACGCAAGTAAAAACTTGTCAATGAGAATTCTCATTCATAACTTCATAATCTCATAATCTCCATCATTCTCTCCGCTTTGAAAGGATTTGTCCTTGAATTCTCGGTACTCACTTTTCCTCCCTTTTTGAAAGCTCTCACGGTGTGCAGTTGGTCTTCATAAGATTGAATTGGCTTTGAAGAAAAATGTTACCTTGCCACCATTATGTTGAAAAGAGAATTGACTTTTGTAACAACCAACCTGGCTTTGATACTAATTAATACAGGAATTATAGAATTAAACTTGAAAAAAAAATATAGGATTTGATCCGCTAAACCCTAAAGAAACTTGTCTCTAGATCCTTAGCTATAAAAAGGCTCCACAAGAGTTGATTATACCCTTGCAACCAACCCGTATTCTATCTAAAATACAAAAATACAAGTAAAAACTTGTAAATGAGAATTCTCATTCATAACTTCAAAATCTCATAATCTCAATCATACTCCAAGAGGACAAAATCTATATAATGATAAATGAATAGTAAAATTATATATTCATACATAAAATTTAATGATGTGACTTATAAATAGGACAAACAAAAATCCTTCTTTCTTTTCCTTATTAATAGGACAAAAGGAGTGGCAATTAGAATAATATAAATCTTTTGATTACAATTTTCTTCAACTAACTGAATGTAAACTCCCTTGGGATGCATAGGGAAATTAAAATTTAAACTTATATCAAGCAGCAGCGGTCAAAGGTCAAATTATGGAGCTTGACTGATCTAATGAAATTAGAGACTTAACTGCTCCCACAAATAGTATACGCGAAAATATTGTTCAAACTTCATAATGAATGAACTGTACCATAATAAGAACTCTTGAATGAACTCTGGGGACTAAAATAGGAATCAAGATGGTTGAAAAGGATAAAAGAACAAGCATGTACCATAATAAGACAGCATTGGAATAACACAATTGATTTTGCATCTAGATGACATCAATCAACACCTTAAAATGGTACAGAAAGCTATAGCATAATAAATTACCTGAAGTTTTATATACTGATCCAATTCTTGCTTCTGCCTATTAAGCGCAGTTCTAATATTGTCACCAAAGGATAATATGATCGGAGGCGTACCGGTCATGCTTCCACTTGCAGAAGTCGCAGATGAGTTAAGACAACCTCAATCCTGTTGACACATGGTTGGGATCATTTGGGTTTGGGTTTGGAATGCTTGCTGATCGATCAGGTTCATCTTGACAGAAGTTGTAATTTAAGGAGATCTGAAGCTTTTGCTGCTTGGACATGTCATCTATTTCCCTGGTTTGTCTGCTTTGTAACATCCCAATTTTCTAAAGTGTTTTCAATATAGTTTGAGCAGAGTAGAGCATCAGAATAATTTAAAAGAGCGAGCATCTGATAAACCTTCACTGCTGGTGTATCTGGTTGTTATTACAGTGATACAATTATCCGAATATTTAATAATACAGTGATACAATATTTCATAACAGTCTTCTCCGCTCGTGTCCTCACGCGTGCTGTTTACCCTTGTCCTCGATCCTGGTTCCTCCGGACCCTGAAGCTATAGTGAGGGCTGAGGTTCAATTACCATTGAACCTCAGGTAACGGTTAACCTCATGCTTATGTAACATGATTATGTATGACAGATATTCATGACATTACAGCAATAATCAACATAAAAACTCATAACAGTTTTTTTTTTTTCCGGATAACGGTACACGCCCCGCATATGTCCATTATCTCTAGTCTCCGCACTATTCACCGGTGCCACGATGGCCTATCGTGTCCTCGGTGCTAGGAAAACTCAACGGCGTTATCAAGACCATAACCCGTATACAAATATATGTGTATGAAACTTTAAAACAATTTTTGAGTCTATGAATACATCTATCACATATATGTACACCATAAGCATCGAGTTAGTATTACGACGCGTCCGTACCTTCGTTGACGATTTTGGTACGTTCGTTGATCGGACTGTGGTCACGCTTATCCTATAATGGTAATATCGCATTTATTAATTCATAACTAATATCTTAGTAGATATCTTAGTCACTAATGACCATTTTACTCATGGTGGAATTATTTTTCAGCTTATTTTCCTTATTTTTCAGAAAAACGCTGGCACAGTTTCAGGGCAGATTTTTCGTCTAACTTCGACAAATCATAATTAATTCTGGAAAAATCGAAACGAGGATCCGTAAAATTATTTGCAATCCTTAGGATGTCTATTTTCAAGTAAAAATACTAAACCTTGCCCAGATTACACGAATCATTCCCAGTTCTTAAGTTTTGAGCCTCTGCCCAGAATTTCTCCAGAAATTCATAGCCCAACTTTGAGAATTTTTATCTCCCTGTACAAAACTCATTTTAACATGTTCTTGACATATTTAAAAAGCCCTATATGTCTATTTTAACCATGAATTTTCCCAGAATTTGGTTACTATATTTTCAATATAAAATTCTGGCGTTTTCATGGCTGATTCCAGAAATTCCGAAACCGATGAAATTTCGCCAGAACTTCGTTACTTTGATGTTTCTCTTCCAGAAATTTTGCTATATAACCTCCCTCATCCTTTTTTTCGAAATAAATCCAATTTCCCATAAAAACATGTAAATAGAATTATTCTAAAATATTTAAGATCTACACTACTTCTATCTAAGAATTTAAAAGCTAAAGACTAGAAACTAAAAACTAAAGACTAGAAACTAAAAAATAAAGACTAGCTTACCTCTTGAAGCTTCTTGAACTCCTTCCTCCTTCTTAGAAATCACCACTTGGTGGTTGATTTGGTGTGAAGAATGAGGAGAGGCAAGGCCTCTATTTATAGCAAAAGCTCATGAATTTTATCCCTTGGATCAACTTTTCTTATCAATGGCTAATATTAATTTGTGCTTCTATGAAGATACAATTTGTGAGCAAATGCTTCCCATTGGTTAGAAATAATTACATTGGATTTAGCTAATTATCTTAATTTCCAAAATTAAATCCCCCATGTGCACAAAATATAATATATTTTAATCTCTCTCTCTCCATCATATTTTTCCTTGCTTTAACGAAATTCATTTTTGGTTGCACGATCAATCACTAATACTTTTAAATTCTGAGTAGGCTTTTTGATTAGTAGTTGGATATCCAGATTTATGGTATAATTAGATTCCCCTGGTTGTACTAAGCTTATTCTCCAACGTTTGCAAAAATAGCCTTTACTAGGCTTACTTTCGAGGTTAAATTACGTGGGTTCAAGATAAGTCCTTATATTTTCTCCAAGGTTCCTACTTCTTCACAACTATTTAAATTTGTATAAATTCTCACTTTATTTGTTGTTTTGAGTTTTTACTGTGTACATCAGATATTTACTGGATTTCAAACCATTATCCAATTTACTTTAGGATTTCAAACTTTATCAAATTTGCTTTAATTTTATTTTTCTCTCTTGATTAATTGATTTAACTAATCATGAAAATTAGTGCTTAATTAGGAAAGTATTATTTCACCCTCATTTTATTCTTTTATTTTGCCTCTTGATTATTTTGCAACTAATCCCAATTAGTGCAAGCTAACTTGTTCATTTGTTCATATGAGAACTATAGTTTAATATGGTATTTATATCATATTTTATGATCCTTAAATATAATTTCAAAATTGGCCCTTGATTCTTCATTAAGTTAAAATATCCCTAATTGATGACTTTTAATTGCCACTAAATTTATTATGGACATTTA
Organism: Acacia acuminata; assembly: GCA_019022655.1. Lineage (NCBI taxonomy): Eukaryota > Viridiplantae > Streptophyta > Magnoliopsida > Fabales > Fabaceae > Acacia > Acacia acuminata. The sequence continues at coordinate 143,549 of JAFJYI010000467.1, read as the reverse complement.
TAAAATTATTTTAATTAACGTAAATTTAATTATCATTTATTTATTGGTAATTTCCTTTAATTGATTTAGGTATTTTCATAACATTCTATGACTTTCTATAATTAAATAAAACTATATTGTAATATAATAATCTTAGGGTATTTTATGATATCTAAATCAAATTAGAAAATTTGGGTCTTTGGTTTATTTACTTCTAGAACAAAATTCCCTAAATTAAGCTACTAAATTTTGAGACCACATATTCACCTATTTCTAATAGGTATTATTTGCCCAAAAATAGTATTTATAAGAATTATAAATTCTTGGGTATTACATGCTTGGCTGAACCATAGAACTAATATGCTCATTTCCAAAGTAATTAACCGGATCAACACTACACCTGGGTCGGTAATGCAAAAAGATATTTCCTATTGATCATTCAGTGACAAGGCTAAGCAAAACCAACACAACAATAAATTTCATCCCACTAAGTGATGTCATACATGATAACAAGGCTACATACGACAGTAGAAAAATTACTAAAGGAAACAATACCTTCATTTACAATTTTCGTAGGGTTAAAAGGCTAAAATGCCGAAGAAGTTATCAAGAATGGGCACTAGGTACCAGGAAATTTTTTAGGGGACAAATTTGCCCCAAAAGTTTAATAAGGGTTAATATTACCTTGACCTAACAAATCTAAACAGGTGGCTATCTTGAGGGGCATACCAAGGTGGAATTCACCTCACCTAGGTTAAAGGACATTTTTCCCCCGGAAGTTTCTATGGAAGAGGCTGTGGAGCACTAGGAAGATTTTCAAGGGGGGCAATAATACCCCATGAGTCATAATTTTTTTAAAAATTTTTTAGGGATAAGGGTCTTAAATGCCATGGAAGTTTTTGCTCAAGAGCACTGGTAAGACGGAAGTTTTTTTTTGGACTAAAAATACATTGGAAGTTCACAAAACGTAGCAATTTTGCCCCTCCATTAATTTTGACCGTTAAGTTTAACTGAGTGCACACGTGGCATGCCACCTCATCAATCAAAAGAGTTAAGTATCATTTTTGCCCCAGGAAGTTTTCTCTAAGGAGCAATTTGCCCCGGAAGTTTGCAAAAACGTAGCAATTTTGCCCTTCATCCTAATATTAATTTGACTATTAAATCGATTAAAAACCACACATGTCATGCCTTGAAAAGGTCAAACTTGGAGTCAGAGAATGAGATCCTTGAGATGTTGAGCTCAAGGCAACCAGAATTTGTAAAGCCGAATTGGTCAAAGGGACTGAAAGGTCTGTCGTAAAACCTAAAGGAAGCATCACTTATTATCTAAGCAAATGATCAATCTATACAAACGTAAATATTATCACTATTGATTTGTTTTACTGAACCAATTTTTGAAACAATTCATTTCTCTTTTTGCGTTTCATTTGCTTAGATCATAAGTGATGCTTCCTTTGGGTTTTGCGACAGACCTTTCAGTCCCTTTGACCAGTTCGCTTCACAAATTCTGGCTGCCTTGAGATCAACATCTCAAGGATTTCCTTCTCTGACTCCAAGTTTGACCTTTTCAAGGAATGACATGTGTGGTCTTTGACTAATTTAATAGTCAAATTTAATATTGGGGGATATAAGGGCAAAATTGCTACGTTTTGTAAACTTCTGGGGCAAAATTATATTGCTCCTTAGTGAAAACTTCCGGGGCAAAATTGCTCATCAGGGAAAACTTCCGAGGCAAAAATGATACTTTTGATTGATGAGGTGGCATGCCACGTGTGGACTCAGTTAAACTTAACGGTCAAAATTAACGGAGGGGCAAAATTGCTACGTTTTGTGAACTTCCGTGGCATTTTTTGTCCAAAAAAAATTCCGTCTTACCAGTGCTCCGAGCGAAAACTTCCATGGCATTTAATACCTTTATCCCAAAAATTTATTTCACACCTAGGATGTTGTCATCAAACACCAAATAATCAAATTAAATGAAAAATCAAAAAAGATCAAGAACCCATAAATCAAAACTAAATATATGAGCAAATAAACTCAAATCATAAATTCAAAATCAAAAGCAAAATAAAAAAAAAATCCTTGAGTCCAAAAAAACAAACGGAAATTTTGAGTTCATGAAACTAAAAAATGTGAGAGAAGAAAACGAAGATGACGAAAGAAGGGAAGGCCACTCGCTAAAATACTCTTCGTAAATTTGTTCTGTGAAGCACGCCCATTTCTATCATTGTCAAGCCAAGAGATATGGTCGTGCTTCACCCAACAAATTGTGAAAAGCTTCCCAAAGTGAGTAGTTTTCTCCTCTTCTATTTTCTCTGTTTTCTTCTATTGTAGCTTCTAGTTTCCTGAATCTTAAATTTCCATTTGCTTTTTCTCAATTTGCTTTTAATTTTGAGTTTTCTAGTCTATGTTTTATAGGTTTCTCTTCTCATATATATGTGTTGTGATTTATAGGTTCTTTATTTTTGTTGACTTTTCAATTCATTTGATTGTTTGGTATTTGATGGTGGTGTCCCAAATATGAAAAAATCAACAATAAAATCTATAACTTTTGGGGGTGTTATTGCCCCCTTGAAAACTTTCCCAAAGTGCCCATAGCTCTTCCATAGAGACTTGCGGGCAAAAATGCCCTTTAATCCAAACAAGGCTAACGTGGATGCCACGTGGGCATGATCAGTCAACTAACAGTTGACCAGGCCATTTAGATTTGTTAGGTCTGGACAATATTGACCTGTTTTTTGAACTTCCAAGGCAAAGTTATCCCCTCAAAAAACTTCTAGGTGCTCAATGCCCATTGGCCATTGACGCAAACTTCTAGGACATTTTAACCATTTTATATATAAAAAAAATGCAATTATCAATAGTGGGTTTACAAAACTTTAAAGACAAATAAACATGTGCAAGCATACTCCACGTGAAAACATCAATCCAGCCAACGTCAGAGAGACATGTAACAAGTGAAACAAACATATTCCAAACAACAATATTTAGACAATTTCATTATCACCTAACGGAAGACATGAGAAAACTCACAGGTTCCAAACAACTGCAGTTGATTTGCTGCATTAGCTTGATGAGCATCATCCAGGAAAACAGAAAACGGTATTTCCATTGTTTGTCCCCAACATTTTACCCCATTGAAAGCCTTCCTAGCTCAAGTGACACGCCTTTTAAGAAACGAAAAGAAGCTTCCACCAAATAACTGCAGCAGAAAAAGAATGGGAGTAAATAACACCAAAGTTAAAAATGTGCATGCAACAAAATTGAGGATGTTGTGGCTACTCCCTAGAAAATAAGCATGCTAATCATGAATATCATGTGCAATTAAATATAAATATGCACCAATAACCTAATGAGAATTTAAACAATTAATTTAATCAATAAGAGTGACTAAATAACTAACATTCTTGCACTTTGATTAAATTAATTACTCATTGATTTGAATTGATGTTTTAAAATCCTTAAGCCATTATTTACACATGCAACTTTGAGGATGCTGTGCTTCTCCCTAAGATACATGCCAATCGTAAATATCAACTATGTGCATTTAAATTCCAAATATGCAGAAATCTTTAATGAGAAATTAATTGATTAATTTAATCAACAGAAAGTGACTAAATAATCATCATAAATAAATTCTCTCACTTTTTGTGCATCCAAATTAAATCCAATATATGCACATCTTAATGGAGGGATTAACTAATGAATCTGAAACAAAAAATTAAACTAATAATCCTCCCACAGTTTTATGTATCCTAAAAAATTTTGAGAGATCAATTTCAGCATATTTCAACTCAAGTATAATTTTGCAAAATTGTAAAATTTCCTAAAATTAACTACATATATATTGTAACATCCCTTTTTTCGAAAGCGTTTTCAAAATAGTTTGATCAGAGTAGAGCATTGGAAGTATTTAAATTGAAGAGTAACCGATAAACATCCACCGTATTGTATATGTTTGCTTCCATAGTGATACAAAAATTTCGAATGACTACAACGTTAAGTACATATCAAAAGAACTTTCTCCAAATCCTTATGCCTCTCGCTTGCCCTTGTCTTCGATCTTGTTCACACCGGATCCTCGAAGCTAAAGTAAGAGCTGAGGTTCAATACCCATTGAACCTCAGGTAACGGTTAACCTCATGCTTATGTATGATAAAATATGTATGACAGATATTCACAAGATTACAGCATTAACCAATACATAGCACACAGCAGATGTAAGGTTATAACAATACATAAGCACACAACAGATGTAATGTCAATCACAACAATAGTACATAGCACACAACAACAGTACATAGCACACAGCACATGCACAGTCAACCATGTTTGCACCAACCAGTGCCACGACAGCTCCTCGTGTCCTCGCCGCTAGGAAAACTCAACGGCATTACCAAGACGTAACCCGTATAAATAAAGCTGAATGTATAAACAAAGTGAACTAAGGCAAAGTCTTAGACACGTGCATGACCCAAGACAAAGTCTTGTCCATGACTCTATGAAATAGTCTATCACATATAAGCATACAATAAGCATCAGAGTTAGTGTTACAGTATGCGAACGTACCTTTCACCGTGTAATGGCCAACATGCCTGACCTTTGAACCTAGCCCCGGACTTCCCGGATATCCTAATATATCACCATAATACTTAGAATCATATGCTAAGAGATATTTTCACCTCTATTTACCTCTCTACCCTTGATGGATTTGTTATTTACAATTTTGCCCTTACATTCATTTAAAAACGCAATACTGAATTTTCTGGGCAGATTTTGCAGCAACTTTGGAAAATCATAATTAATTCTAGAAAAATCGAAACGAGGATCCGTAAAATTCCCCGGAATCCTTAAGATGTATATTTTCAATAAAAAATACTTTTATATACCCAGAATTTATGAACAATTCCCAGTTTTCATCTTTCACAACGTTGCCTAGAATTTCGTCTAGAAAAATAGCTTAACTTCAACTGATTGTATTTCTTTGTATAGGAATCAAAATGCTACATATTATATATATTCAGAAATCCCTACATGTCTAATTTATTTCTGGAAAGTTTCGTGATTTATGGGCTTCATTTTCAACATAAAATATTATCATTTCTGTTGCTGTTTGCCCAGAAATTTTACCCAAAATTTCGCCGTAACTTCGCTACTTTGATCTTCAACTTCCAAGAATTTTGCTCCACAATATTCTCCACCATATTTTCGAAATAAAGACATTTTTAATCATAAAAACATGAAATCAAAACTTCTTGGAAGATTTAAAGATCAAACAAACCTTTATACTAAAAAATACTAAGAACTACAAAACTAAAGACTAGAAACTAAAAACTTGCTTACCTCTTGAAGAACCTTGCTAATCCTTCTTGCTATGACTTCCTCTCTACTATGGCTTCTCTATACTCATCACTTTGGTTGAGTTTTGGTGTGAAGATTATGAAGAGAGAAGCCTCCTATTTATAGGAGAATTCTAAGGACACAAGTGACAATTTAATTTGACCAACACTCACCTTAACCATTGGATTTAAACTTAGTAAAGAAGTTTTAATCTCATCCATCCATGTGATTAGAAGACCCTAACTTAATCTCTAAGTTTTGCTTTTTGAGAATTAATTTACTTTAATGAAATCTATTTTTGGTTGCTTGATCAATTACCAATAATTTTAAATTCTCGAGTATGATTTTTGATTAGTAGTTGGATATCCAGATTTATGGTCTAATGAGATTCCTCTGGTTGTACTAAGCTTATTCTTCAACGTTTGCAAAAATAACTTTTACTAGGCTTACTTTCGAGGTTAAATTATGTGGGTTCAAGATAAGTCCTTATATTTTCTCCGGGGTTCCTACTTCTTCACAACTATTTAGATTTGTATAAATTTTCACTTTATTTGTTGTTTTGAGTTTTTACTCGTGTACATAAGATATTGACTGGATTTCAAATTAATATTGAATTAAGTTTATTTTTCTCTCTCACTCACTAGACTCACAACATTAGCACTCACAACACTCTCTCTCTTTCTTACACACACATACACACACAACTCTCTCTCTCCTTCATCAATTTTGCAATTAATGAACCCATGTGAACCCATGTGTTTGATTCAAATAGTATCTAGATATTATGAGCTCAAACTCCTCCTATTGGTTCTTTAATTATCACATGGATTAAGCTTATTTATTAATTAAGGCATTAGATTACACTTTATTAAATCAAATCTTGGCCTTTTATTTTCCAATCTCTCATTGGCCCTATTAATTTCATGAGGATTAAGAATATTTTCTTGATTTATCATTGGTCAATTCAATTTCACAAGGATTTGGATTTATGAGCCTTAATTAAAGCCTTTGGATTTAGCTTTATCAAATTTAATCTTAGCCCTCCATACCTAATCTTAATTAGCATCCCTAATAAAGTAGTTAAGTGTAATTGTCAAATTATGATTGGTTCTAAGATTAATTAGAAACCACTTCTATGCTAATCCTAGCCCTTCACTAGCCCTTGTTTCTTAATTAAGGTAATCCATCTTTAATTAGGCCTTTAACATATGCCACTAAACTAATTGTGAATGTTTATGAAAATAATTCAATTAACATAGATTGAATTATCCACTAATTGTTGGCAATTTTCTCTAATTGGTTTAATTATTTCCTCACAACTTTTTAGCTTTTCATGGCCATTTATGCACCATGTATTAATTCAATAATTATAGGGCAATTTATAATCCCTAAAATAAAATTGGATTTTTGCCTCTTTAAATTCTAAGGAAAATAAACAAATAAATTACTAAAATTAGAGACAACATACTTTCCTATTTTAAATAGGCATTATTTGGCCAAACTATAATATTTAAGAGACATATGAATTTTGGGGTATTACACATATTAAGGTAATTATGTGATATACCAAAACAAAAGTTTGCAAATTACCATAATGTGAAAATATCTAAAATTAATTTTCCCATATTGAAACAATTAACATGACACATAAAGATAAATCACCATTCAAATATTTTGATCAAATAAACCATTTATGGGATTAAACAGAAATTAAACCCAAACAATTAATGAAATGTTAAATTTCTTGAAAAGAAGGGACATTGCCAAAGAATTGAGCACAAAATAGAGTTTAGGAAACTTTATTGAACCAAAATAATATCTGAAAATCAAACTTGAAGGCCTAAATTACAATAACACAATACATTGAACAACAACGAATTAAAATAAACACATACCTGGACCAAAATGTGAATCAAAACGTGATTGAGAAAATATATCCTCCCTTTTTTTGTCAACTTAATGACCCAAGAAAAAAAAATTACGAACAAAATAGGCCCAGATGGTTTATTAATAAATTAAAGGCAAAAAATATATATCTGTAATTCCAAAAGAAAACCCAACATTTTGTCCAGCCCATAACGTGAGATAACTAAACAAATTCAAGCAAAATATAATGCCCAGGCCTAGTACATCAAAAGGTTATCTATGAATAAACAAAAAATGCTAAATGTTAATATCAAAAAAAAAAAAAAAAAAAAAAAAAAAAAAAAAAAGCTAAATGAGTAAAGAGAATAATTTGTTTGAAGTCTTGGGTTAACTAAGAGAGTATGAGATTTATTTCCCCTTCTGTGTAATGCTTTTGGTCTGTACCTTGGGCTTTTAGCCCTCTTTTTATATCAAAAAAAAAAAAAAAAAGGTAATGAGAATAATAACTTAGAGGGTTAAGGTGCATTTTTTCCCTTAAAGTATACGCCCAGGAGCAATTTTGCCCCTAAAGTTTTCGGCGTAGCAATGTTACCCCTGAAGTTTCAAAACGAAGCAATGTTGCCCCTCCGTTAAAAACCCTTAGTTGACCGTTAGAGTTTTTAACGGAGGGGCAACATTACTCCGTTTTGAAACTTCAAGGGCAAAATTGCTACTTTTTTTAGGAGCAATGTTGCCCCTAAAGTTTAAAAACGGAGCAATGTTGCCCCTTCATTAAAAACCCTAACGTTGACCGTTAAGGTTTTAACAGAGGGGCAACATTGCTCCGTTTTGAAACTTCAGGGGCAACATTGCTACGCCGAACACTTTAGGGGCAAAATTCCTCCTAGGCGCATACTTTAAGGGCAAATTAGAAACAACATTTGTTTAGCTCCAACGTTTTTTTGAGAAAATAAAGCAAAAGACTTCAATAACATAACTAAAATCCAGAAAATTAGACAATTATATAGGACATCGGCTCAGAAAATAATACCCAAATAATGTAGTCTTGAATAACAACAAAAAATTCAGACAACTTTACACTAAAAATCCAAAAGGTTTTCTTGGCCTAGATCTATTAATCATTTAAAAGCAGGAGGAAAAAAAAATCACAAGCCTAAAAAGTCACTGTTACTATATATATATATATATATATATATTATTTAGCATGAATGACCAAAAAAATCAAAAAGGCTTAGGTTCTGGAAAATAAGCGCAAAACATAAAGCTAAAAAACCCAAAATCATAGGCCCAAATTTCTCAACTCACAAACAAAGACAAAAACAAAACAAAAAAAGGGTAAAGGAAACAACCGAAGCCCAACGTATACGGCCCAAAATTCAAAGCCCAAATCACCTAAATGAGTGAAACGAACCATTTCACTCATTGGGCTAAACGACTCGAGGACATGACAGGCACATATGCAACTGCGGAAAACATCGCCGTTTTGCGTCATCTCCCGATCAAGCCGGACCCCTAAGGACCCGACCCGATCCTTGGGCTCAACCTGGTAAGGGCCCGACGCGCGATCTTAGGTGCTAGAAACTTGGGTAAATCACCGTTAAGTTCTAAGAACCATAAAAAATCACTAAAAAACTTGTATTAAATTCTCGTATCAAAAAAATTCCTATGGACTTTTATGTGATCAATCGTCAATGTAAAACGACCAAGTTGTCCAAAAAGAATAAAAAAGGAAAAGGCACAGGAAAACGACCAAGTTGCAATGTTAAAAGGATTAAGTGTGGTGTTCATGTCTTAGGCAAAGGTTGGACTTTTCAGCCTTCATCTATTGTGAGCTTGAACAATGATTTCGACTTTTCTTTTTTACTATGTATGTTGGGTGCATTGAAATTGAAGAGTTAGTCAAAGGTTGGAGCGTGAACTTAATAGTGGACTATGTCCTAGGAGGTAGATAAATAATACTAATATTTTATTAAAGATATGATATTAACCATTGAAGTTGGGGTTTCATTGTTGTTGGGTTGTGTGAATTTTTTATGCTCTATTTTTGGGCAAGGTTACGAGGGAGTGCTTTGTTTTAAGTGAGAATGATTGAATGCGATGGTGGTTTGTTTGCTAAAAAATCACCGATATGATATTAAAAAAGTGTTGTTAGTACGTGAGGTTGTAGTTGTAAAAAAGGCGATGAAGTTGTTAGAAACCAAATAACCAGCGTTGTGACGGTGGGAGTTGCCAAGTTCCAAACCACTCCGTATAATTCATACACTTGTTAATATGACTCATGAAGCTATAAGCACATCAAACGCCGGGTCACCGTAGAAGCAAAAAAACTAGGTGTTTGGATGAGTATATTTTTTGATGTGCTTCAAAATTGAAGCTGGTTTTTTTTTTTTTTTTTGAAGCAACCTACACTTGCTTCTCATCGCATCACTTTTCATTTCTGTCCCTTCTCTCTCCTCCTTCACTCCTTTTGGACCGTTGCAACCTCCTGTCCGTTCTCTCTCCTCTTCAATTAATCTCCTCTTCAATTTCACGAGCTACCACCCGGTCCTCCTCTTCAATGCCTGCTTCTCTGCCAGAATTAAAACTCCCTGACCTACCTCCTCTTCTCTTCAATTCGTCCACTATCTACCTCCTCTTCATCCGCTATATATGTCCATATACGCTATCTACCTTCTATTCAATTCCTCCACCATCGCGTAACAATTACTCTTGAAGAGGTCATTTGCTCGGATCTTCGAACTCGATCTGTTCCTCTAATTCCAGAATTGCGTCGTTCCTCGTCCCGCTTACCGGACTGCTTCGTCCTCGGCCGGATCTCGCGAGTGGGTCATTTGCTCGGATCTGTCCTCCGTCCTCGCCTTACAAGTTGAGATTAGTTGGTTTCATATGCTCGATCTGAACCGGGGATTTTCATATGCTCGATCTCGAACGGTGTAATTAAAATTCGAAAATGAATGGTACCGGTACCGATATGCCTCGATCGATTTTCTCGATTTTCTCGCCTCGTTGATTTTCTCGATTTTCCGCCTCTTTGATCTGGTGTAATTAAAATTCGAAAATGAACGGTGGAATTCGAAGTGCGCCGTTTCCTCTGTCTTGATATGCCTCTTGAAAATGAATGGTACTTTGTACCGATATGCCTCGTACCGGGTAATCGCGATAAATCTCATTGTAACTCGTTTCTAACTTCTTTTTAGAAAGTAAAAATATTGCATCGTGTTTGTACCTCATGTTTGTACCTTCTTTTTAGAATTTCTTCCTTATTTCTAAACATGAGTTACGGGTAATCGGGTAATCGGCGATAAATCTCATTGTAACTCGTTTCTAACTTCTTTTTAGAAAGTAAAAATATTGCATCGTGTTTGTACCTCATGTTTGTACCTTCTTTTTAGAATTTCTTCCTTATTTCTAAACATGAGTTACTGGCGATAAATCTCATTGTAACTCATGTTTGTACCTTGTGAGATTCATTATGATCAATATTGCATCGTGTTAGACTGTTAAAAGGTGACTTGATTGAAAAAGTGATCTTTTGACCACACAAAAAAAAAAAAAGTGAGTTGACTTTTTCTAAGATTGTTGAGAGCAATGGGGATGTAAAATTTGATAACCTCCTTGCTTCTTTCAGATTTGACTTTGCAATCATGTTGGTTTTTGTTCATTAACTGAGAATGATTTTAAACCATTCAACTTAGAATTGTTTTTTAATGGCTGTATGCTTATTATTTTACCATTTATATTGCTAATTTGAGACTATCGACGCATAGAGTTCAATCTACTATGGAGAAAATCTTTTACCATTTCTATACATATGTTTCAGCCCTTGAAATTTTTACTGCTTCTTCTAATCATTGTACTGGTTAGAGCATTTTGCTTTCATCATTCATGTCTTGAGTTCGACTTGGCAGTGATGATGCATGATGATCAACAAAACTTGCATGCTGATCTGTATTGGAACCTTTTTTGGGGCATAATTGTTGGATAGTGAATTGGTTTGCATTCTGATTGGCTTATTTATTGAGCATAATTGTTGGATATTACATGCTGATTTTAGTGTTTGCATTCTGATTGGCTTATTCTGAATTGGTTTGCATTCTAATTTTTTGGGGCATAATTTTTGGGACATAGAAATATGACCACCGTAGCAGCAGAATGGGATGTAGGTTCCACTAAGACTTTCATTGACTTATGTATTGAGCAAATATTGAAAAAAGAACGACTTGGCTCATCATTTACGAGGGATGGGTGGAAGAACATTGTTACTGGATTTCAAGAAAAAACACGTTTAGCATATACCAAGAAACAGCTAAAAAATAGGTATGATAGCTTGAGGAGAGAATGGAGAGCTTGGGAGAAGTTATTTTTAAAAGAGACCGGTATAGCCATTGACTATGCAAAGAATATGGTTATTGCAGAAGATGAATGGTGGGAGAAGAAAATAAAGGTACCAGACTTTTACGCTTTTAATATGTGTTGTTATTATTATTACCATTATTGTAGTTACAACTTTGATTTTGGTTTATCTTTTGCTTGCAGGAGAATAGAGAGTATCGAAAATATAGGTATAAAGGTATGAAGTTTGCTAGTGATTTGCAAGTACTGTTCAAGGATGTTCTAGCGTCGGGAGAGGATTTCGAATGTCCTTCGTTAACTAGACGAGTATCACTTGGTGATGATGAAGATGATGTGTATCGACCGCAAATGGACCTACAAGAAGGCTCAGGTGATAGTGAGGAAGAGCTTCAAGGCATTACAACTGCAGGTAGTGTGCAGATGCCAACAGATTTAGACGGCATGAACTTGACATCCAACACCCAATCTAGTGCACCTAGTGGTTCAAAAGCATTGGGAAGAGAAAGAGGGGTGAAGGGGGCGAGATGGATCAAAAAAGAAAAAAACAACCAACCGAAAGAACTAGTTGATGTTAGTGTGATAGCCGATGCATCTAAGGATAGCACAAACATGTCCTCAAAAAGATCTCTCGAACATGATGATCGAACAAGTAATGTTGTGGGTGAATTACTTACCATTCCGGAGATTGCCAAAGGATGTGATTTTCGAAGGCGATGTTGTAATATGATGATGCACCGAACGCCTCGGAACATGTTTGTAGGCCTAAAAGGAGAAAAATGTGCCTTGTTGGAGTGGTTGCGCGAGCATGCCTACAATAGCCCACACTGGCAGGCTGCCCCGAAGCACTAAATCATATTTATTTCCTGATGACTGTTTATGACACTTTATTTAATGACACTTATTATATTTAGTTCATGTTTTTATATATTGTATGACGAACTTTATTTAATGACACTTATTATTGATAACATGTATCAATATAAACCATTTACTTATATTATTGGTCTTGATTCGGTTAAGTCTTGGCCTTCACACAGGTTTCATTATATATCCATGGCAAGTTCGAGTAATGAGGATATTTCAGACAGTTCGGAGGACGAAGAATTGTCTTATGAACAAAGGAGGTCCCTACAACTTGCTATTATAAACGAACAGATGACAAAGTATGCACTGATTGGTAACTTGATGGCTCGGATATCGCACCTTCTTTTTGCAAACAACCACGTAGAACTAGTCGGCAAACGGGGGCAATGTGGGTGCGGGAGGTTTTGCAAGGCCATGATATAGTATGTCGGGAAAATTTCCGAGTGGAAAAACATGTATTCAGTCGTTATGTTCTAAATTGAGGGAACATCGATTACGGCACACTCAGAACATCGGCGTTGAAGAAATGGTTGCCATGTTTCTATATATAGTTGGGCATAGACAAGGAAATCGAATAATCCAGGAGCGATTTCAACATTCAGGCGAAACTGTTAGTAGGATTTTCCACAGGGTTCTAAAAGCTTGTTTCGGGCTTTCAACGAGAGAATATCAAACCACTTGATCCGAGTTTCACCTAAGTCACCAAAAATAGCTACCGATGCACGATATCACCTATATTTCAATGACTGCATAGGAGCAATTGATGGAACGCACATCAAGTGTGTGGTCAACCAATCGAAGCAAGACAAATATATTGAAAGAAAGGGATATCCAACACAAAATATCATGGCGGTTTGTGATTGGGATATGTGCTTTACTTTTGTGTTGGCGGATGGGAGGGTACCGCACATGATGCTCGTATCTTCCGGAAGCGATTGAGACTACAAATATGAACTTCCCCATCCACCCGAAGGTATATGTCTAACATCCTCACTTCATTTGCATTACTTTCCATCTTTATTTCACAATGTCAAATAAATGTCAACATTTATCAGGGAAATATTACTTGGTCGATGCTGGTTATCCAACACCAGATGGATATATTGGTCCATATAAATGTGAGCGTTATCACCTTCCGCAATTCAGCGACAATCGGGATTTCAAATCCCAACGAGTACTTCAATTTTTATCATTCAAGTTTGAGGTGCACGATAGAAAGGACGTTTGGAGTCTGGAAGAATAGGTTTCACATCTTGCAAAATATGCCCTCATATAAATTTCGAACACAAGTCCGCATAGTTTGCGCAACAATGGCGATACATAATTTTATCCGGAGACATTCACAAAATGACGTGGAATTTGATCAAGTTGAAGAAGAAAATATGGGTGATGAAGATAATGATGATCCGGTTGATGAAGCATCCTCATCATTATCTTCAACACGTATGAATCGTCTTCGTGATGAAATTCGAAACCAACTTGCAAGGGATAGGTTTATTTAAATACTTCATTATGTTGTAATTTTTTATTTAAGCACTTTGTTTAGAAACCAACTTGCAATTTATATTTATTTTTAATTTTTATCCCAAATTATCACATTTTATACAATATATATAAATATATATGATTCATGTCCTTTTCGGTCATTTTCCATCTCATCTATTTTTTTAAAAGCTATGCCAAACACAAATCACATCGAAAAAAAGTTACTTGTCACCGCTATCCCAAACACAAATCACATCAAAAAAAGTCCATCGAAAAAAAAGTCCAAAATAAGAAAAGCACATCGAATAAAAGCCACTTTTTCTGCCGCTATGCCAAACGGACCCAAAGCTGAAGAACTTGTTAAAATACAAATAAGCTATTATGACACATCTAAGAATAACTCATGCACTTATTCAACATGACTCACCTACCTATTCATTTTATACCTGCTGTCCAATTCTTGGCCCTCGCCTCTCTGCTTCTGCCCTTGCTTTTCCCTCCCGCCATGGCCCACAGGTACTCCCACTTCCTCTCTTTCTTGCCATTTCCTTCCTTCTCCACTGCAAAATCTCACTCCTCCATATTCTCTCTTGTTACTTTCTTACCACACTCTGTTTTTACTTTTCAGCTCCCAGAGAGCCATCCTTTTCATCACTTATTCCGGGCAATTCATATTTATTTATTATTGCATGCGCTGCCTTTTCCAGGTTCAATGATTCTTCCGATGAGCATGCAGGACAAAATCCTGAGGAGTGGCCTCTCCGCTTCATATGTTCGTGATATCTCTCTCTCTCTCTTCTTTTTCTTTGCTGCGCGAATATTAAATCTCATGTGGCATGTGAGGGCTGCATTACTTTAATTTTGTCTTGGGCTTGGAGTACGCCACTCACATGGCCTTTTTATAGGCCTATACATTATCACCAACCAAAACCCATTTGGATTTCAACATTCACCAACTGATCGGGTCGACTAAAAATTTAATACTTAATTATCCTAATACGATACTACATGTCCTCTTCTTTTCTTTTTTTTGGCCTTTAAAACCAAGTCAAGGAGGTCAGTGCAAGTTATAAATGAAAGCAGCCATTTTTTCATCTCACGTTGCTTTGCTGAGAAGCTACTATTTCACTTTAATTTCACTATTGGCATTTCCAAAAGATTCAATCCGCATTATCATGCACAAAGCACAAGGCGTTAACCTCACACCAATAATATTTGTAACTAACAAGATTGGTGTGGAGGGGTGGTATTGTTGCATTTCATAACATGATATGCTCACAAAGGAAAAAAATCTGGTTCTTATTATAATGCACTAACTAACAAGTGTATTTGATCTTTTTTATAAGGCACTTGCTTGTTTCCAAAGAAGATTAAATACTTTTTTTCATGTATGCTCATAATTAATAAGGGTAGTGGGTGAGAGAAATAATTAATATGATATTAGAATTTAGTGCAATTAGTGGAGGCAATATTAGAAATTACTTAAATTTGAGGACAAATTTAATGACTTTAACTGTTTTTATTAGTTTGTGAGAGTTGTTAGTTTGTGCCTTATAATAAAGACTAGAGAGAGTATCTAATTTATCGTATAATTATTGCTTTAATTAATAGCTCACGTTCCCAAGTCCCATTTAAAGACTACTCCAAGGAATCAACCGCCATGTTCTTCACAGAGGATCAGATCTGTTGAAAATTTTTAGCCTTTGCCAGCTTAACCCACATGCTTCTGTCACATGATCCGCCCCTCCTGCTTTTAATTAATCTCTTGCCTTATTTTCAACTATATACAACTACTCACCTGCCTATTCATTTTATACTTGCTATATCTTTATACCCTGTACATGAGTTATTCTAAAATTCTGATTGTGTTAGATGGCTTACAAGTGAAATTTTGGCAAGCCATCTAATGGTTTAAGTTCTACTTTCTTTCATTTCGACATAACATCACAATTAAATGGTGCTTGCTCTTACGTTAAATGAACACAAGCGGTTAAATTTATTTAATGTCTAATGTTTGTCTGACTTAAACTCACTGTCATTTTGTGTAGCAAAAATATAGGATCTATTTTGGAATGGCTGTGTTATGTTAAGAGTTTGATTTAATATGACCTTTCAATCATTCAATTGGTTTTTTAATTCATGATGAATAAAATTTCTTTATCCATACCTCACATAAAGAAAAGGCCGACCAAGGAAGTCTAGGATCAGGGTTGGGGCCCACCAAAGTACAGAACAGAGAAGCTTTGATCGCAATGCAAAATATAACCTTTTTATTTTATTCTCATCTGGAGGGGCTCAAGCACACCTTCAATGCAAAATAAGTTTTTCCCCCTTAAATTGAGGGTATGAAGTTGGTTTTATTTTTGAATTATTTAATTGACAATTGGGTATACTTTTTATATTACATAAAGTTTGAGGTAAGCATGACTTATATAATTGATGGTGTGAATTGAAGTTAGTTTTATTTTTGAATCATCATGGTATCTTTTGTATAGTACATAAATTATCATCAATATGACCCGACAACCAAATTAAAATTTTACTAGGCATGGGGTAGGACTAGTACTAACTCCCTAGTTAAATAATAACATTAAGGATCAGATGAGTATTTCTGAATATTTTTCTGGATTATTTATCTAGAATAATACATTAATATCCACACAAGAAAATTACAACATCTCAAACTTTACATATTAGTAGGATAAAACACTAGAATTGATTAAAATCAAGCATACGTACACAATCTCAAAAGGCAACGAGAACGACAAATGGTTGATTCATGACACATTAATATCCACACAAGAAAATCTCACAACATCTCAAACTTTACATATTAGTAGGATACAACACTAGAATTGATTAAAACCAAGCATAAACAATCTCAAAAGGAAACGAGACCAACAAATGGTTTATTCATGACACATTAATGCCAAAGTATTGGAGAAACATGTGTGTGTTCCTTCTTCATATTAACTAATTCTAGTCAATGAAATGGAGAGACTGACAAGAACAAGGTTTTCCTTAGACATGTGATCTGCTAATATACGTTGGCAGTGTAGAAAAAGAGTGTCCATTAAAGCTTCTCCAAAGTGGCTCACAAGCAAAGGTTCAGACGCAGCTCTCATAGACTGTGCAATTTGATATTCTTTACTATCATTATAACGTTTCTCATCATAAGCGGCCTCCCTACTTATTTCAAATGCCTCCAAATGATCAATTGTGAAGGAGCCTTCTTGTTCAACCTCCAATTTCAATTCAGATGAGGACGGAGCATAGAAAGGGACATTGAATGAATCCATCTCATCTTCCTTTATTTTTCCCTTCATTGCAATAATAACATCAATACAAATTGCTCTATCATGCATGAATCTTTTAGCGTATATGCATTAATTCAAAGGAAATTCATTTAAAAAAAAAAATAATTCAAAGAAAATTGTTAGGAAAATTTAATTTGCAAGTCTCTATAATTTTATCTCAATTGTTATTCAGTCATTGTAGTTTTTATTTTATTTTATTTATAGGGTCCTTATAGTTTCCTCAATTATGGATTTTAGTCTTTATACTCACAATTTGTTTATTTGTAAGGAAACTACACTAATAATTGATTCCCTGACTCTCACTCATTATGTTCTTGAATTAGTTGTCATATAATCTAAATAAAATAAAATATATACGGATGCAACAATGAGACAATTATAAATTTCTTTTTATTTTTATGTTGATAATAAATAAATTTCATCATACTACTTTTTTTTTCATTTTGTAAATTAAAAATATGGCATAACTAGGGTATGTATGTACCTCCATGACCATATCATTAAGTGCTTCAGCCACAATGTCCCAAATGTGGTAAGATTTATTCAATGACGGATCATTATTGCTTCTTCTTCCCAAGAGTGTAAGTACCATATGACCCCTTCAACTAGTTCTTGCGCACGACACTTGAGGAACAATGAGAAACCTCTTTGAAATTGATGGTAATAAGCATCACACACATTTGAAGGACTTGTGCTTGTCATGCAATCGTTGCCCTTATTATTCTCTACGCCCTCAGGAACCTACAATTAATAATACTCACACTCACCAATTAACTTACAAATATCAATAATTATTTATTCAATAAGATTTTAAAAAAATAAAATTAGTTGTTATATATAAGGAACATCGGTGAAAAGTCCTTGTCTGAAATTTTATTAGTAAAAAAAAACCTGAATTCGAATACTGTACATTTTGGATATAAAGTTATGCAAAGTATTAGTACTTTTGTATATATATAAAAACATATCATGTCCTTCTGCCAATAAAATTTACCAATAGGGACTTTTCTCCTATTTTCTCTTACACACACACATATATATATTTGTATGTGTGTGTGTACATATTTATATTTACCTGAGACATCCAATGAAGACTGTTGGAGGAGTGAACAAAATGCACTGATTTAGAAGGAAAAATCCTGCCATAGAAAGAACCAGGAACTCCTGTGATGTAACATGGACCATTTTTATTCCCAGTGTTATTACTTATCTTTTGTTGAAAGCTTTCAAGAGACTTGAATATTGTGTTGAAGTCATTGCTTGGCAGGTCATTGAGGAAGATAATGTATTCTGGAGATTCACGGTGTAGGTCTCTGCAAATCTTCTCCACAGTTTCAATCAATTCATGAATCACAAACAAAGTATTTGGTCCACTTGAGCAACCCAAGTCTGCAACCGCTAGGGTTTTGGGGATTATTTTTTCCCGACAGAAGCAAGCTATAGCTTCCTCTCTCATGGGTTTTGTTGAAGAAATCACCTTTTTCTGAATATTATCATTTTATTAGTGTTAGAAAGGATTGAATAATAAAGTTTGAATTATTGTACTTGGATGGCCAAAAAAGAAAGAAAGAATTAATGTACCTGGTATAATGAATTGTTTGAATAGCTTGTTTCTGTAGTGCCTCCTTTCATTTGCAAAACTTGAGCTACGTCATATTCTCATATTTACAGTTCTACAGTGATGTTTCTGATCAATAATAGGTATCAACAATGATCTTTAACACGCACATAGAAACCATTTTTCGCCTTTAACCTGTAATCATGTTAAATAGATGATTCTTCCTAAAATTGAAATTTGTTACACCATTTGTTATATATATTAAGTAACTGGCTTATTTCTTCACTATTAATGACATTTATATTTCTTAATTAATGCTGTTCTATCCATTTATATAATAACATTCTTATCACATCATTCATAATGTTCATAGTAAATCGTTAATGATGTCATTGTCTGTTCATTCACGATATTTGTTCTTATTCATTCATTAGCAACAATCTTATCTGTTCATTAACGACGCTCTTACCTTTTCATTAACTATATTCTTATCCATTCAATAACAACGTTCTCATCTCTTTATTGATTACCTTCTCATGTTTTACCTCTTTTTTTTTTTTTCTATAAATGACGCTTTATAAAGCATAAAAGCTTTATGTTCTATTTTATTTTGGGAATTCAAAAGAAACAAATGATTTTGCAGAATGTGAAAAAGAGATATATGCATTCAGGTTTTTTTAAAAAACAGAGAGATGTGCATATACTCCCTGGGTCCATATTGTTGTTAATGAATGAACAAGAACAAATATCGTTAATGAACAAATAAAAACATCGTTAATGAATTAATATGAATATTATTAATTAAAAAGAATAAGTGGGAAAAAATAAATGAAAAGACATGCAATTAGTTAGGGTAAAATATAGTTTTCCTAATTCTAATAATTTTCCTCCACCTGCTCCAAAATGGGAGGCATATAATTCCCAGACACAACACATATTTTCTTTAATCAAACATCTTCTTCACATGATCCGATAGATAACGTTAACACAAATTTTCTCTATTCAGCTACAAATGGAGAAACAAAAGTTAATTACCTCCCATCAACGATGCCATCGAATGTGAATGCAAGCAAAATAGTGACCTGAGTACTGGAAATTCGAAAAAGGATTCGAGTTTGGGTATTGTGATGTTTGAGGTGTAGATGCTGGATGCACAAACCGATTCTACGCGATTTCTGGCTGCTATTGCGAGAAATGAAGAAAAATATCCAGAGAAGCTCCCCTTTTCAATTAAAATAAAACAGTGCTTCAGTCTGATTTTAAGCTTGAAACATGCATTTTGGTCTTTAAGCCAAAACATGAAAAACCCAGATTGCCACCAATCCCTTCTTTGTCATTTGCAAGTTTTAATGGTCATTTCTGGGTTTTGGAAGTTGAAATGATATTTAAATGTCTTTTTCTCTTTTAAATATTTCAGAGGCAAAATTGCACCATAAATACTTTAGCAACCTAAAAAATAGTTCAGGGTGCTGAATGCACCTTAACCCTTTATTTTTCATAAAAATCTCTTTAATTGAATAATACATAATTAATAAAATTAGTTTAAATTAGTCAAGTATTTTATTTTCTTAAAGAAAAAATGTATTGCCATTCTAAAAGTAACTCTGAATGTGAAATATCGATGCAATTTTTTCTTTCTACAATACATACATATATGTGTGTGCGCGCACACATATATATGAAGAAAAAGACAAAGAAGTTTGCCAACACAAATCGGTGAAGCAGCACACATATATATGAAGAAAAAGACAAAGAAGTTTGCCAACACAAATCGGTGAAGCAAAGGAAAAAAAAGTCAACAAAAGATTAAAGAAGAAAGAGAAAGTTGTCTTCTCAGATACAATAGTACAATAATGAAAGGAAGACGCTTTACGCAATAGTATTGTAAATTTTATATATATATATATATATATATATATATATATAAGTTGTCTTGAAAGATGCTTTACGCAATAGCCTTGCAATAGTATGGTTGTAATTTATTAGTTGTAAGTCAATAATAATGAAGGGTATTCTTGGACAAACACACATTTATAATATAGCTTAAATTTTGAAATAACAAAGGGTCAAGGTCCATACACTAACCCTATAGCAAATGTTCCAAGGAAATGCTTATGTTGTGTTATCTGAATGGAGAAACAAAAATATACTCCTTCGGTATTATTTATAAATAAAGAGGAAAAACCTTAAATATCAAAAAAAAAAAAAAAAGAGGAAAAACCTTTTTTTGTCTTATTTATAAGTCATATAATTAAATTTTTTATATGAACGTACGTTTTACCATTTATTTATTATTAAGTAGACTTTGATTGGGAGGTATAGTTAATATTAAATACGGATAAAATTGCAAAGTTGTTTTATTGGTTCATTCAAAGTAACGCGTAAATAGGACAAGATGGAGGAGTAATGGATAACGTAGGAGAGCGAGAGAACATAGAGATCGAACCAACTACGTTTGCTGATGAGCTTTCTTCTCACTAACCTCCTTCAAGAACAGTGTGCATTAATCTTCTTCAATCTCTGCTTACTACAGTATGATGCATATACGTTGTGCTGCGAGCTTCTTAATTTGATGCATCAACGTGTTTTAATTTGCAGTTTATTGTCAAGATTTTCATCATATCTCAGTGAATCATGTTCTACGATCTGAGAGTCATCACATTAATTTCTAAATGTCACATTGGAAGTATTTGGGAGTCCCACATTGATCTAATCTTAATAAAGTCCATGATATGCTTCCTTAATTGTCAAGCTAGGTAATGTTAGCCTGTGGGGGAGGGAGAGGGTGTCTCCACTTAATGTTTTAACTATTGAATCGTGTGTTTTAATAGATGAGATAGATTTAATGCTATGCACATTATAATATTAAATATAATAAAGATCTATAATTATAATAATGTTACATTGCATTAAATCTCATCTATTAAAACATGATCTAATAGTTAAGATATTAAGTAGAAAATGAAGTTAATGGAGAGACATTCTCCTGGAGTACTTGAGTGAGGGCATTAAGATGGTGGCTGCAACTTGGGCTTCACCAAATTGTCATGTTTGTTGCATCATGTTGGGCTTTAAGCCTCAGGGGCCCTAATCCCAAGCAAACTTCTCTCTCTCTCTCTCTCAACAGTGCAGGGATAATGATACATTAAAAAAAAAAAAAAAAAAAAAAAAAAAAAAAAAACAGTGGAGGGATAACAGTCTGTTATATTTTAGAATTTACATGAATTCATGGGACCCATAATTTCTTTTAAAGATCTGAAGCAGAGAGAAAATACAGGTTCTCTTTCAACAAGTGATAATATGGCTTGAGTATCTAGAAAGGATTAGGTTATATGACTAAAATTACATGGCCAAGAATCTAGAGTACAATAGATATATTAATAGCAATATCTAGAAAGAATGCTATTAAACTTCATGCATCATAGACTTATAGTCTCTCTCTTATTTTATTTTTTTTAAATTCTTTGTTACTTTCTATTTTTTTAGCTGAAGAATATGGATGTATAAATCTTTCTAAAGTTTCTTGACTATTACAAGTAGTCTGATGAAGCTTTGACATCAATCTTTCTGGGTCTTATTTGATGCAGACCGATACAACTATCTTTGAATGTATTAATGTTGTTTCAAATTTCATGTCATTTTGCTGTCTTTGTTGTGCAATATTCAGAATACATTAGATATATTCCTATTTGAAGTAATATTGTCTCTAATATGCTTGCAGGACGTGTATGATGATTCTTTATCCAATTTTCATAGTCCTTTATCCCTATAGAACCTATGTAGTATGTTTCATGGTTAAGGCAACATTATGGGACCTCCTTTATGAAAGCTTAAAATGTTATCAAATAAATGGAAAGATGAGAAGAGAAAGGAAGAATGAATAGAAAGTAAGAAAGAGTATTTCTTATTCACTATTTAGTATTGTCTGAAATACATAATATATGCCTTCTATTTATAGACACAACTTTCTAATCTATTGTTAATGTGATTCCATAATCATAATAACTAATGGGTGAGAACAAGAAATAATGGGAGATTTGGATATCCACAAATATAATATTAATAACACTCCCCATTGGATGTCTATTATAAATGTGCCTCATTAAAAACTTTAACTAAGAAAAAAAAAAACCCAATGAGACAAAAACCTGGCTAAAGAAAAAAGTACATCATTCATTGATACATTGTCCAGTGTTGCCTCATTAAAAACCTTTCTAGGAAAACCCAATAGGACAAAACCTAGATAAAGGAAAAAGAGTACAGTGTGTATTGACTCCCCCTCTTGATAACATCAGTTTTATTCCCCCTGATGACAACATTACTTCCAATTTCCTTATTGACTCCCCCTCTTTGCCGCCAAACATTCTATAGTTCGTTGAACAATAAAAGAATTATCATGAAAATCACTCAATTTGATTTTCATTATCCGTTGTGTACTTGCAAGAATTAAATTTTTTACCGGTAAAATCATAATGAATACAATGATCTCTAAATATTATCATAAGGTACTTATAGAATATCAACTCATATATATTTTGCAAACAAAAAAAAAAAAATCTTTGGATATGCTTCTGGCCTTTTGGATCATTTCAAAATTATTATGCAAGCTTTATAATTTAGTGAGCCATATGCATAGGCTATATATAATAATATTTAATAGATACAATTTTTCTTTCATAACCTCTTGACTAATAATATATACTTTTGTATCCACCACAAAATCATATATCTCATCATAATTATTTAGACTTTGTGAAAATTTGTATTTTCACATAAACGTTCATATATCCCAAATTGACTGCATGTCCTTAATCATATTTGCATCTTTTTCAATTTTTTCACATTTCCTTTTCACCAATCATCTTTATGTCTATTTCTTATAACATACCTTTATATAATATCCTCATTTAATCACGTGATATCATTTTCAAAAGGGATAAAGGTCTTAAATGTCATGGAAGTTTTCGCTCAGGAGCACTGGTAAGATGAAAGTTTTTTTGGACCAAAAATGCCATGTAAGTTCACAAAACGTAGCAATTTTGCCTCTCCGTTAATTTTGACCGTTAAGTTTAACTGAGTGCACACATGGCATACCACCTTATCACACGTAGCATGCCACCTCATCAATCATAAGTATCATTTTTGCCCTGGAAGTTTTCATTGAGGAGCAATTTTGCCTCAGAAGTTTTCACTGATGAGCAATTTTGCCCCGGAAGTTTACAAAACGTAGCAATTTTGCCCTTCTTTCCCCCAATATTAAATTTGACTATTAAATCAGTCAAAGACCACACATGTCATGCTTTAAAAAGATTGAACTTGGAGTCAGAGAAGGAGATCCTTGAGATGTTGAGCTCAAGGAGACCAGAATTTGTGAAGCCAAACTGGTCATAGGGACTGAAAGGTCTGTCGTAAAACCCAGATGAAGCATCACTTATGATATAAGCAAATGAAACGCAAAATGAGAAATGAATTGTTCCAAAAATTGGTTCAGTAAAACAAATCAATAGTAATAATATTTATGTTTGTATAGACGATCATTTGCTTAAATCATAAGTGATGTTTCTTCTGGGTTATGCGATAGACCTTTTAGTCCTTTTGACCAGTTCGACTTCACAAATTCTGGCTGCCTTGAGCTCAACATCTCAAGGATCTCCTTCTCTGCCTCCAAGTTTGACCTTTTCAAGGCATCACTTATGTGTGATCTTTGATTGATTAATAGTCAAATTTAATATTGGGGAAAGAGTGGGAAAATTGCTACGTTTTGTAAACTTCCGGGGCAAAATTGCTCCTCGATGAGAACTTTCGGGGGCAAAATTGCTCCTCAGTGAAAACTTTCGAGGCAAAAAGGATACTTAACTAATTTGATTGATGAGGTGGCATGCCACGTGTGTACTTAGTTAAACTTAACGGTCAAAATTAACGGAGGGGCAAAATTGCTACGTTTTATAAACTTCCGTGGCATTTTTGGTCCCAACAAAAATTCCGTATTACTAGTGCTCCTGAGCGAAAACTTCCATGGCATTTAAGACCCTTATCCCTTTTCAAAATTGTTGTCAACAATTTTATCTTTTTAGTTCCATTTTTCCAGTTGTGACATAACTTAACAATATCTATATTACTTTTTAGGTACATGATCCTCTCTTGAGGTTTGTGCAATGAGTTATGTCTCGACACTCTTTTGGAGTACCTGCCTCCTTAATATGACCATCTTAATTATATGCTCTAATTTATCCATGATATTTATATTTGGAACCAAATAATTTCTCATGCTTCAAGCATGTCTCGGTGTATTTATATTGATTGGAGCATTTTAAGATGGAATATGAGATTTAGTAAATTTCATTTAGGTCAATAATTCCATGTGGCAAATACTTTATAATATTTCATGAATGCATAGTCTGATGAACTTTTGGTTCTTCATGCTTTTTTATTCAAGGATATTTAATAGTAATAATGCATTCTCTTTTCCAGTTATTCAACTTCTCTCCCTCTTGTTAGGAAAACAATGTTAAATGACAATTGATTAATCATGTTGTATAAGTCTCCTAAATCTATTTGTTTCCTTTAGAAACATCATTTTGTTTCATATAGAGACAAACAAGAAGGAGATCCTTACACAACATATATTTCAACTTTCTTTCTATATTCATCTATGTGCATTGTGGTGGATTAATAAGCATTGCACATTCAAACTTTTTAAGATGGAATTTGTTGGCTCCTGACCAAAAGACAATTTTACCTGGAGAATTTTGTTGGCTTGATGTCTATAAGTTCCGCAATATGTAAGATTAAATATGCCAACATTGACATAAAATTTTTATTCTCATAAGCATTGACCTAACTATTTATGCTTTAATACATTATTTCTGGATCGTATAATCTAGAAATTACGAGCTTAATTTATTCAAACATTATTACAAAATTCATGTTGCAAGCTAATAATCTCACATGCAACTGTCTTATAAATGCATCTTTAAGATTTATCCAACAATTGTATGGTTTACATACTATTTCAATGGGCCCATATAATTCAGTTTGATATATTTCTAGAAATGTAGAGATCCATTTCTAATTATGACCAATAATATTCTCATAGTCAATTTTGTTTGAGACCAAGCCACACATAATAATTCTTGAATAACATGTTGACTATTCATGAAGAATCTTCTGGTTCTTCAATGGATGTCAATACATAATCTTATTTATAATTTGTTGTATTATATATATGATTTGGATTATCAAATAAGTCATGCCAACAATAAATTTATTTGTATCAGTTTTCTTCTAGTTCTTGTAACATATATCTCAAACAATCGTAAACTTTTCAATTTCTACAAAATCATAATCGACATCCATTTTGGGAGATCTATTAGGCTTTGTGTGAGAAGTATATGAATATAAATTTTCAAAAATTTGCTCAATTTGTATTCTAATAATCTCCCCTCAAGTTTGAGTCATATAAACATATGTAAGAATAAAACTTACACTTAAACTGATAAAATCAAAAATATAAATATAATATCAAGTAAATATAATGAGAGAGAGAAAACCAATACATGAGTAATATTAAATAAATATTCACAAACACTAGAAATTATGTGTCATTAAGATTAAAACGATATATTTGTTATGACCTTGTTATTGTTCTTTAAAATTTGAATATTGAATGAAGATATTACAAGATGTACGGAAAATAAATAATGCCGGTGGCTATATGGGAATTTTGATAAAAAGAAGGGAATCTTCTATAATATCAACGTCACTTTTAGAAAAGTGAAAGAATAGGAAAAATTATAGAACAGGACCCCCGAAGTTCATAAATGACATTTTAGTTCCATGAAACTTCAAAATGCCAAATGAGTCCATATTTCTGAAAATCAGCGTGTTCCTTTGGGAAATATGATTTTAAGGCTATTATACACATAATTTTTTTTATCTTGTCAATATAATTTATTTCAATATCCCAAATTTTGAGTCTAGAGACTTAAGAATAAGCCTATATTAGGCGGACAACTAAACCAGATTTAAGAAATGTGACAAATATTGTGAATGAAATTTTTCTTGTTCTTTGGCAAAACTGGATTTTACGGGAAGCCGATCATCTTGGGACGTGCCTTTGACTAAACAAATGATATCCAATGGTTATGAAACTTTTTATAATTAAAGTAGACATAACAAGCTTTAATTTGATAGGTAATATAGGTAAATTGGATTTGTATACTGAGTTATGAATTTTTGAAGTTAGGTCTTGAATCTAGAACATTTTCTGGACGAGTGTGCATTAAATGTTAATTCTGGAATTTGTGGCATATGATTGATGGTGAGACGTATTTTTCCCTTAAAATAGATTTAATAAGGGTCACGTAGCTTTTTGAATCACTGCAATTTGATATTTTTACTATGAGATATGAATTTTCAAAGTTTGTTGAAAATTCTGCCAGCTCTGGGTTTTTGTGTGAAAATGAAGGGTAGATGGTTATGTGGTAGATACGTATGTGATATTTGATCGATAAATGGGTATTTGGTAATTAGATGATAGATGGTTATATATGTGGTAGTTAAATGATAGATGGAGATGTGAATGGTAGTTAGAGGGTTGATGGATATGTGTGTGGTAGTTGGATAAGTAGATGAACATGTTGGATTGATTGAAAGGTAGTTGAGGTCCGAAACTCTATAAATACCTCATTCCTTCTCTTCTTCCTCACACACATTCTCATTTGTCCTCTCTCTCAATTCTTTTGTCATTACCTTCCTTAGCACTTATATCATCGTTCAAGATTGTTTATCTGCCGACTTGTTGTCAAAGACTACTTATCTACCAACGTGTTTCTAAAGAAGAACTCTGGTTAGGATATGGAATTGGCAAAGCATTCAGGTAGTAACTCTAATCTCACATACTTTGTATAATTGTTTATGTCTGATTAAACCATGTCTGTGAGAGTCCTGTCCTGTGTGGGGCCAACACTACTTGTGGCTCAATTGAGCAGAAGGGATGACCATGTAAATCCTTTCAAGTGGCTAGGGCCTAATGGACCGGTAGTCTATAGTTGGCGAACCTAGTTGCATTCAGACGATATGGGTAGTTCCCAGTCGATTTTCTCTTAGCGCTATGGATATGTGATCTATGTATGCCGATTTTGCTGCATGTGATCTGTATATAATTTATGAATGATGCTATGATGTTATGGATTATTTCTATTATGATTAACTGACATATACTACCTATACTTTGTTTGTGAGATTAATTTGTTACTTTGAGATTCATTTGAATCTCAAACAATCTTAAGGGTTCAGACTACAGTCAAAGCAAAGGACAAAGCTCTAAGGCAAAAGTGAAAGAGAATATCACCTAAAGGAGGTTAAATAGGGGATTTCAAAAACTTCTTTCGACAAGAACCAGAAACAATAAATGAAAGACCTGACTATCACCTAAGAGGGGGGTGAATTGGGTGTCGGATAAAACTTTGGGAACTTTGAAAATCTTTTCGCAACTTCTAAATTGACAGTTAGATATTCAAATAAGTATATACTAAAAATATAAAATATAAGGGAAGAGAATATGCAAACTGTGATTTATACTGGTTCGGCCCAAAATCTCTGACCTACGTCCAGTCCCCAGAACACCTGGGAATCCACTATCTTTCAAGAACAATTACACACTCTGTAAACGAAGGATGGTCCTCTCACTCAGACTCCACTCCCCCTTACAAGTTGTAATTGATACACCCGCTTGATTACACACTCTGTAAACGAACGATGGTCTACTCACTCTCGGACTCCACTCCCCTTACAAGTTGTAATCAATACAATGTGTTTCCCACTCAAGATTACCCAATCTTGAGTAACTCTAAGGTAGAATGTTTACAAATAAATCTTCTCTCTCTCAGAAGTGAATAAATAAACACTGAAGTACATAATCGATCATCTCACTCTCTACGGTAGACTATGTAAGCATTGAGAACAGAGAGTAAGTGAATATCAAAGTATTGCCATATTGAAGGTGTAAGCTCGTGCCTCACGTGTTCGCCACGATGAATTCAATCCTTCAAGTATTTATACTTGTTGAAGATTAAGGACCGTTGAAGGATTTGAATCTATCCGTTTGAATATAATATGTCCGTTGAGAGATTTGAACATCCGCGCCTTTCGCTTAACCTCAATCGAGTGTCTGCTTGCTTGGGTAATCTTTACAGTTGTCATTCACGTGGTCTCGGACAGTAGGTAGCTTGATTTATTGATTCGGTGCTTTTGACAGAATGGGCTAGCCTTAATTGGGTTCTGCGCTTTGTCTCTGTTCAGCATCTCTCTCGATGCATTACAACTCATCAAAATTCAAACTTTGGTTAATCATATGAAAATCACTCAAGAAGATGATTAATGATATCACAGATAATATTGAATGATGTATAGGATGAATAATCGAATCATCCGAATAATGTTACAGATGATTTGTGTTTCGCTGATACATCACACTCGAGTAGCTTCTATTGTATACTTGAACTACTTGACAGATGCTTGATTCTGATCAATACTCGATTACCCATTACTCAATACTCGAGTATCTATGTTGTTTAGATTTTCCAGATGTTTGATTCATATCAATACTCGAGAAGTACCTGTTCGCTAAAATGAATAAGCTCAGAGAAACATATTAGCAGAAACAATACTTGAGAATTCAGTTTGTTCAGATAGCCAGAGAAATTGCATATTATAAGAACAAAGGAGGCAATAATGATTCTCAAGAATTGCTCTCTTGATTCTCGAGAACTTGTGAAGAAATATATTTCCAGAAAGATTGTGTTTCACATATTCTTCGAGAATTCCATCTCAATACTCGAGAATGCCTCATACCAGATTTCCAGATGATACTGATAAGCCATTCTCGAGAATACATATATGATTCTCGAGAATTGTTTTAATTCTGAAGCGCAGAGAACAGATCAGAGGAGCATCGCGCATTCTCGAGAATTTGAATTCTCATTCTCAAGAATTCCATCGGTGTACAGAGATAGATTAGAGCAGAATCAGTTTCGAGAGTGATGGTAGTGTTCTCGAGAGTTACTTGTGTAGAATCTTTAAGATATTCTCGAGAGACAGTTGATCATTCTCGAGAATTATAACTAGGAGGAATTATGTTTAAGATTGAACTTCATTCTCGAGAGTCCTTGATCCATTCTCGAGAATTGCTCTGAAGGAAATAGAAAGATAGCTACGTAGAGAGTCCAGGAACCATTCTCGAGAATCTCAAGTCTATTCTCGAGAATTGTTTACATAGGAGAAAGCATTTGACATTGTGGACTTCGCGTTCTCGAGAATTGCTACCCATTCTCGAGAATCATTGAACCATACTCAGAAATCAATTTCATGTGGAGGAGCAAGTGAGTTAATTCTGATTCAAATGCTTGAGCACTTTAAATCCTTCTTTCCATGCAAGAGGAATCAACTCCAAACTGGTTGTAGTTCATCCATTAACATCAGATGAATGGAGGTTGATCTTATCAGCGTTTTCTGCAGTATCCAGAACATACTGTCAACTTAAAAACATCATATCTCCTTCAATTGATCTTTGTTTTTGTGTTTTCTTGATGTTTTTGCAAAGTCATTTGAGTCTAGTTTCCAATGGCATCGATTTCAGCTCAATTGGATTTGTCGTTTGTGAGATACACTCAAATTACCGAAGCTTGGTCCTGACTGTGACGTTGATTTTTGTGTCAACTTGTACAAATGA
Source organism: Acacia acuminata (assembly GCA_019022655.1). Lineage (NCBI taxonomy): Eukaryota > Viridiplantae > Streptophyta > Magnoliopsida > Fabales > Fabaceae > Acacia > Acacia acuminata. The sequence goes on along the minus strand of JAFJYI010000467.1, from coordinate 113,056 downwards.
TAGCTCTCTCATATAGACTCCTTTGGACATGAAATTTTTCCACCAATACGTATTGGATGTCTAGTTTAATATACCACTTGGTTTCATGTCAATCCGATTCCTGGTTTGGGAGATATCGTAGAAATTCTTGGAGGTCACGAAAGCGAGCGAGAACGTAGTATCTTTGGAATCACGACCATTCTCAAGAATTGAAGTCTAATTCTCAAGAATTGATGCTTGAATACTCCGGAGTGACTTGCGTTTTTCACATGAACAGTACATTCTCAAGAATTCAAGTCGATTCTCGAGAATGGTTGCTTGACGCTCGAGAACTTGCGATTTTCACTACCATTCTCGAGAATTAGTTGAGGATTCTCGAGAATTGATGCTTCATACTTGAGAATGACTTTAGGAAGCTTATTTTAACTCCGAATTCAACCGTTCCAACTTCTATTTGATCACGAAGACTTGAATGTTGATATCCTCATGATATTTAACAAGTTTTTCTTTCTTCAAACTCCATTCTTGATCATTCCTCATTATATTAAACTTCACATATCTACATTAAATATAAGAATTAGTCAAAGTGGAAGATAAATGTAGTATGCGAGCTTTTTGCTCTAGATAATGGCATTTATATAAGACATCATCAAAACTAATCAGAACTAACAATAAATACAAAGACGAGTAAGAGAGAATGGACACAAAGAGTTTATACTTGGTTGTAATATCCCCAAATTTGTGGTGACAAATTCCATGTATGATGTTTTTACATTTGGAAAAAAAATGGTGAATTTTGACTAAAATGTCAAATTTTACCCAAAATACTTGATTTCACCAAAACTGAAAATTTTGAGGCATATGTTGGCACCAATAAGGCATGTGGAATTAACACCTCTTTATTCCATTTTAGCTCATTAAATTCGGTCAAAAGGGTTGAACATGGCAAAATGAAATTTTGTTGAAGACTAAGTCCAAATGTTACAATGAGCTAGCAAAATGGCACAATCGGATAATCATATGAATATGTGATATTAAGTCAACCCATAAGATCATTAAATCTTCCTAGAGGGCCCAGATTTTTGTCAGAATTTTTAAGGAAATAGGGAGGAAAGAGAGGTCAAAGAAATTAAAGGAAAAGTATATTTTAATTATTTGGCATGTTTGTAAATAATTAAAGTTTGAAGACCAAATAAAAAAGTTGTTATATAAAAGTAGAGAGAAGATCACTAGAGGATACGACGATTTCAATTTTTTCGCTATGTTAGGGTTTGCGATTTCGGTATCGAGACTAAGAGTTTCGTCACCCACTGTAGCGAAAAATATGAGTGGCCCCTCCAATCGCGTCTTGCGTGGAGGGGAAGGTGAGGATATGTGTTAGTTCTCTAAGGGTTTTGATGATTTCCATTGGTTGTAAACAAAGCATGAGGTTTTGCTCTCAATTGGTGAAAAACTCACTATAAGAGCAAACCTCGAGGTTTGGCCTTCGAGGTTTGGCCTTACGAGTCCTCAAGGTTCTACGTTTTTAACTTGAAAAACTTGGTTTCACAAAGTTATGTGAAACCTCAAGGTTTAGTAAGAAACCTCAAAGTTTTGTCCTTCTAGAGAAAACTCAGTTTAACGCCAGTTTTCAAAACCTCCAGGTTTGAGGAAAACCTCCAGGTTTGATCTCAATCAGTGTTTTATAAGTTTCTCAAAAATTTGAGAAACCTCGAGGTTTCTGGACAAACCTCGAGGTTTGTCTTGGCAGAGAGCTTCTGCATTTTTCCAAGTTTTTCAAAACCTCCAGGCTTCACCCAAACCTCCAAGTTTCTGTTTTGGCGCAAAACTGAGAATTTGAAAATTAAGGTGAAACCTCGAGTATTGTTGCAAACCTCGAGGTTTATGGATCAAGAGAACAAATGACCTTTTCAATGATTTTGAAAACCTCCAGGTTTCCAGAGAAACCTCCAGGTTTGCTCTTGGCGCAAAACTGAGAATTTTTGAACTTCAAGAGAAACCTCGAGTATTGAAGAAAACCTCCAGGTTTCTTGATCCAGAGAGCAAACTCCCTTTTGCAAGGTTTCACTATCAAAGTGAAACCTCGAGGTTTTTGAGAAAACCTCGAGGTTTTATCACTCGAGACAAAACGCTTTTCTCTCTTTGAAAAACCTCTAGGCTTTGGAGAAACCTCTAGGTTTGGTGTTTTGGACTTAAACCTCTTTCACTTGCTACGGTCAAAACCTCGAGGTTTGAGAACAAACCTCCGGGTTTCTCGGCGTCTTCGAAATTCAAATCGACGATTTTGCTATACCTTCTTGTTTGATCTTAATACTTCTTATGATTATTCTCTAATGTTCCTAGACATGTTTAATCACTTTATTCTTGAGTTTCGAGACATATTAGAGAATGTACATTGAAGGTTTAAAGCAAAAGCAAAAGTGATGTCGGAACATTAAATGCAAACCCAGAAAGTTGCATTCTTTTGGGTAATCCATCTGCACATGCCTACAAAGAATTAAAGAATGATTTCTACTTCCAGCAGCTGCTATTCCAACGGACAAATTCGCAGAGTCAACTCTAAACTTCTGCCCAGCTGGATTAAGTGCAGATTAGAGAGAGAAGAAGACCAAAGCTTAACCAAAACTTTGGTTAATCAAAGCAACGATTATATTGATAAATCCAACGGTCATTTAATGCACTCTGAGTATAAATAGAGTTGCATTCAAGTCTTCTCAACAACTACAACTGCTGAAAATGAAAATCATTCAAGTCTTGCATTTATTCCCTCTGTTTTCAACTGTGTAGCATCTTTTAATACATAAGCTTCAGTGTTTATCTTTATCTACTCTTAAAGAGAGTTCTTACTTGTAAATCATTTATTGTAAAGAATCACTAGTCAAGAGGACTTGGTGATTTAGGAGTTCATTGATTACAACTTGTAAGGGGGAGTGAGTTCTAGTGAGAGAACTACTCTTGAGTGCAGAGTGTTAATCAATTGTGATAGTGAAAAACCCAGAGAGTCTAGTGACTAGACGTAGGTCAAGTGGTTGGACCAAACCAGTATAAATCTCTGTGTCCAGCTCTTCTTTTCTACACTCTGTTCATCCCTGTTTTGCTGTTACAAAACAGAACATTTTTTAAAAGTTTTTAAAATCCCCAATTCACCCCCCTCTTGGGTATTTTACTCCATTTTCAATATGGCAGAGGATCATCACGATGATTTGGGTCAAAGGAAGCAGAAGGTACGATTCACAACAAAGGAGTTTTAAGGCGGAAATGCTGTGAAGGTTCGTGATGAGAGTTGGATGCGGCGAAACGGTAAAGAGCAAGCACCGAAGTCTTATAGGGAGTCTTTGCTACAAAATGTAGGCTCGAGGTCGTGCTGGTGGGAGTAGATAAGAGAAAAAAATGATAAGGAGACAGAGGATTATGGTTCCAATTCTGACTTTGTAAAAGTGGATTTCTCTAATCCATTGTGCCTGAGTTACAATTTTCATGAAAAGGAAAAGGAGAGGCTCATAAGGCCTTTTTGACACATGCGGTGGTTAAGGCGATGGGGAGGCGACCATCATATGGATTCATGATGAAGAAATTAAAGCGATTTGGGAAAGGAAAGGTAAAATAGACATATTTGACTTGGAGAACAATTTTTACTTGGTGAATTTTCAGAATCATGAGGATTATATGGGGGCTTTAATTGGGGGTCCATGGGTTATTTTGGATGCTTATCTGAGTATTTCTAGATGGAAGCCTGAGTTTAACCCATAGAGTGAAAAGATTGAATCAATTGTTGCATGGGTTAGATTTTCGGAATTGTCTGCACCATTTTTTGACAAAAAATTCCTCTTAAATTTGGGGAATGCTATTGGGAAGGACATACGTTTAAATATTCATACTTCTCAACGAACGAGGGGGAAATTTGCACATATGTGTGTGGAATTAGATCTCAAGAAACCGCTGATCTCGACATTTATTGTGGAAGGTTAGAAGCTTAATATTGAGTATGAAAGTTTGAGTATATTGTGTACCAAATGTGGCTGGTATGGGCACAATATGAATGTTGTTGAGCAATTTCGCAAGTCGCAAACTGAGGAAGGAATGGATGTGGAGAATCAAGGGGAAAAGAAGATGGAGGAAAATGAGAGTGGCGAGGTAAAGGAGCAATGGAAAACAGTTCAGCGTAGTAGGAGACTGAGAAGATTTGAGAGTTCTAACCATGAGGCATACATGGGCTCAAGGTTTACTGTTTTAGTTCAGGAGGCAGGGAAGGGAGCTAACGGGATGGCGATGAACTATAAAATGGAAAAAATTGGAGCTGGTAGGGGTATTGAAAAGGGGCCAAGGGAGAGAGTTCAGTTCCAGCATAACAAGCAAGGAAAACTAAGTGCGATGGGGGCTGAAAGTAGGGTAGTGGGCCAACTACGAAAGACTCAGTTGGAGAAACATGTGCAAGAGATCAAGAGGGAGAGAGTATTGGTTGTTAAGAAGCATGAGGGAGGGAATATTAGGATGTTTGTGGGCCCACAGGTTTCAGGAAGCTGTGAGATTGTTCCTGAGACCAATCTGGACACATACAACTAGAAGACAGTGAGTACGACGGGAAAGGAAAACCTTAATCCTGGAGGAAATTTTGAGAGGGTGTTTTGGGATCTAATACAACAAAAATGGTAGAAGTCGCTGAGGCTACCAGTGAATATGTGGGTATGAGTGTAGGGGTGGAGTTCATGACCCTTGTGCTTGTTGATAGTTGAGTGGCTGTTCTGTTTGCTTTTCCCTATTAATTGTCATCATGATTAATCTTTTAACTTGGAATAGTAGGGGGCAGGTAGTAAGGGGTTTGCGTCTGTTCTGAAAGATATAAGGGCTAGATATAAGGTGGATGTTTTAGCTATTTTGGAGCCACACATAAGTGGTGTTCAAGCAACGAAGACCATCAAGAATTGGGGCTTTAAGTTTTTCAGTGAGGGTAGAAGGCGGGGCTTTCTTTGGGGGCATTTTTCTATTGTGGAATAGGGAAGAGACTAGTGTGGAACTTTTAATGAAAGAGGATCAATTTATTCACTGTAGATTAAAATTGGAAGGCAAGGGAATGTTGTTCATAGTGGTGTATGCAAATCCAAATGAGCAAAGGAGACAAAGATTATGGAGTTTGCTGTATAGTTTGGGTTGTGAGATTACTGAACCTTTCCTTTTTGCAAGGGATTTCAATGAAATAAAATCTCCGTTGGAGCAAAAAAGGGGAGGTTGAGGTAATGGGCAAGATGCAGAAAATTCATTGAGTGGATTCAGGATTGTAGCCTAGTCGATATGGATACTAATGGTTCTTTCTTCACTTGGAAGGGGCCTAAATGGGATGGATTAGATCGTGTCTACAAAAGGCTAGATAAGTGCCTTTGTAATGTCAATTGGCCTGAGGCGTTTGAAAATGCAAAGATTAGATCTTTACCTTGTGTGAGTTCAGATCATCATCCTTTGCTAGTGAAGTTGTGGGTTGACTCTAATACTAAGAGAGTAAGAAATTTCAGATATGAAGTCGCATGGAAAATACACGATGAATTTTTTGAGTTTATGCAAAATAATCGGAGGAATGGGTTGTTAATTCTCTATGTGTTTTGATGATAACTGACAATTGTAAACACAAGTTAGGGTTTGTCTTTGCTAAGTTGAAAAACTTACTGTCAAAGACAAACTCGAGTTTTGGTTTCAAAACTCGAGTTTTGGCTTTGACAGAGAGTCGCTCATTTTCAATGATGAAAGCAAAACTCAAGTTTCCAGAGGGAAACTCGAGTTTTGGACTTCTAGAGAGCACTTAGTTTTTCACTTAAAGACAAACTCGAGTTTTGACCAGAAAACTCGAGTTTTGCATTTCACAGAGACTTCTCATTATTTTCAAACAAAGACAAAACTCGAGTCTTGGATTGGAAACTCGAGTTTTGGCCAGACAGAGAGTCTCCAACATTTTGAACATATGCAAACTTAGTTTCGACTTAAAACTCCGAAATCCTTCTTTGCTATGAGCTCTCTAAGTTTTCTCTAAGTTATGAGAAAACTTGAGTTTTGATTTTAAAACTCGAGTTTTGACTTAAAACTCGAGTTTTGACTTAGGTCGATTTCTCAATGTTTTCATATTTAAATGAAAATTCGAGTTTTGATTTGGAAACTCGAAGTTTTGGCCAAGCCGAGAGCAATACATTTTTCGGTGTTTTGAAAACTCCGGTTTCTCTCAAGAAACTCGAGTTTTGATTTGGCTCAGATTTTTCAACGTTTTCATACTTAAACGAAAACTCGAGTTTTGTATTAAAAACTCGAGTTTTGGGCAACCCGAGAGCTTTGAGCATTTTCAACATTTTGAAAAATCCAGTTTTGAATGACAACTCAAGTTTTGATGTTTTGGACTAAGACACATGTTTTTCATTAAAAGTCCAAAACTCGAGTTTTGTTCTAGAAACTCGAGTTTTGAGTTTCTCTCAAAAATGTGCTCTAGAGATCAAATTGTGACTTTCCTCTCTGGATGGAGGAAACTTGAGTCTTGATATTGAAACTCAAGTTTTGCCTTAAGTGCATAGTTGAAAACTCGAGTTTAGAAGAACAAACTCGAGTATTTATCGCTGAGTCTGAAATTCAAATCTGACGAATTTGCAAAACCTTCTTGTTTGATCTTAATACTTCCCAGTATCATTCTTATATATTCCTAGCTATGTTTAATCACTTTGTTAGTATGTTTCGATACTTTAAAGAATGTTTATTGAAGGTTTAAAGCAAAAGCAAAAAGTGATGTCAGCATATTAAATGCAAAACCCAGAAAAGTTGCATACTTTTGGGTAATCCGTCTACACACACGTACTAAGGATTAAAGAATGTTTTCCACATCCAGCAGCTGCTATTCCAACAGATTAATTTGCAGGAAGTCAACTCTGAACTTCTACCCAGTTGGATTAAGTGAAGATTAGAGAGAGAAGAAGACCAAAGCTTAACCAACTTTGTCTAATGAAGGCAACGGTTATATTGAAGATTACAACGGTCATTTAATGCTCTCTTAGTATAAATAGAGCAGCATTCAAGTCTTCTCAACAAACACATCTGCTGAAAGCGAATTGCATTCAAGTCTACATTTATTCTCTTTAGTTTTCACCTCTATTGTATCTTTTGATACACAAAGCTTCAGTGTTTATCTTTATCTACTCTTAGAGAGAGTTTCTACTTGTAAATCATTTATTGTAAAGAATCACAAGTCTGGGGACTTGGTGATTGGGTTCATTGATTGCAACTTGTAAGGGGGAGTAAGTTCTAGTAAGAGAATTACTCTTGAGTACGAGCGTGTAATCAATTGAGATAGTGAAAAACCCAGAGTGTCTGGGGACTGGACGTAGGTCAAGAGATTGGACCGAACCAGTATAAATTCCTATGTCTTGCTCTTCTCCTCTCTACTCTGTTCATCTCTATTTTTGCTGTTCAAAACAGAGGATTTCGAAAAGATTTTAAAATCCCCAATTCACCCCCTCTTGGTGATTTAGCTCCACTTTCATTTGGTATCAGAGCAAGGTCTTCTCTTAAGAGCTTAACAATTCGAGAAAGATCACCATGGAAGGTATTCTACCTAATAGTGCTTCGATTAACAGACTACCAAGATTCAGTGGAGAGCATTATTCCTTCTGGGAAGCCAAGTTTAAAGTCTTTATGATGGCTACAGAGTATGGCCTCTGGAGAGTATTCGAAAGAGGAGACTACAATCCAACTATTATGGAAAATGGTCTCAGGGTTCCAAAAGATGAAGAAGATTATGATGAAAATGACAGAATAAATGTTACACTCAACAGCAAGGCTGTCCTCCTACTACAAAGTACTCTTAGTCAATAAGAGTATTTTGGTGTCTGCAACTTAACTTCTGCTAAAACCATGTGGGATGCACTTGAAATTGCTCATGAAGGAACTGCTGGAGTGAAGCAAAATAGAGTCAATACTCTCATGACTGAGTATGATCTTCTTCATATGAAGCCTGGAGAATCCATTGGTGATTTCCAGTTGAGATTCACTCATCTCATCAATCAGCTTGCTGCATTAGGCAAAGAGTATGAGCAACCTGTCCAAGTGAGAAAAATTCTCAACATCCTCAACAAGGAATGGGAAGCCAAAGTCACTGCCATTGAAGAAGCTCGTGGAGATTCTATGGCGTCTGTAGCAGCCCTCTTTGGGAGTCTCTCTGAATATGAGGCAAAACTCAAGTTCAAGAAGGGACTTGAAGAAGCACATGGCAAGAACAAAGGAATTTCCCTCAAAGCTGTCAAAGAGACCAAAGAGTCAGATGATAAAGATGAAGACAAAGATGAGGAAATAGGCATGATGGTCCGAAGATTCAAGAAGTTCTACAAGAAGGACCAAGGTTTCAAGAAGTTTCACAAGGGTAGCTCCAGCTATGAGGCAAAAGAAGCCAATCATTTGCTATGAGTGTGAGAAGCCCGGTCACATCAAATTAGAATGCCCCAATCTGAAGAACAAAGACAAAGAAAAGAAGAAGTTCAATAGATTCAAAAAGAAGGCATATGTCTCTGGTATTTGGGGTGATAGCTTATCTGATGAAGATGAAGAGGATGAGGAAGAAAAAGCAAATATTTGTTTGGTTGCTGAAGAAAAAGAGCAACATGCTAGCAATGATGAGGTATATGACTCCAAACCACCTTATGATGAGTTATTTGTTGAATATATTGTTGTGCAATCTGAGTTTGAAAAACTTGCTGAAAAATATTTTGCTTTGAAAAACAAGAATATAACTCTTGAACTATGAGTGAAAAATCTTTCTGAAAATGATGTTTGTGAAGATTGTGCTGATTTAGAGAAAAAGAATTTACATCTCACAAAGGCACTTGAGAAATTCACTAGAGGTAGTGAAATGCTCAATGTTATTTTGAAACAGCAAAGGTTTATAAATGACAGATCAGGAATTGGTTACAAACCTGATTTTGACAAAAAGAAAGGGAAAAAGAAATCTAGTGAAAAATCTTACATGAACTATTTTAGAAAATCTGTGCATTCCTCAAATCCTTTTGCACATTGCAATTATTGTAACCGAAAGGGTCATACTACTTCATCTTGCTTTCATAAGAAGGAAAGAAAGAGTAAACCCATAGGGAATTATCAATGGGTGCCAAAGGGATCTTACAAGGTTCCTAAGACACAAACTAACCCCAAAGGACCCAAGAAAAGATGGGTACCTAAGCCCTGATTTGTTGTGTCTTACAGGTTTGTCTAAGAGCATCAAAATCCAAAAAATGGTACATTGACAGTGGATGCTCTAGGCATATGATGGGAGACCAATCCAAATTTGCCTCAATTAAGCCCAAGGATGGTGGCAAGGTGACCTTTGGTGGAGACCAATCTGGAAAGATTGCTGGAATTGGTGAAATTGGCAACAATGAAGGACAACTAATCAAAGATGTCTACCTAGTGGAAGGACTTTGCCACAATTTCCTCAGTGTAAGTCAAAGCACTGATAAATGTAACTTAGTTATCTTCAATTCTGAGGAATACTTGATTGTGAGTAAGGATATTCTCCCTTTAGAAAACATAAAATCAAAAGCTTTATTTAGAGCCCATAGAGATGGCAATTGTTATACTCTTAACCTCTCTAGTAAGGGTTCTGTTTCTGAAAAATGTTTTGTAAGTAATTTGGATGAGAGTTGGCTATGGCACAAGCGATTTCACGTCAATATGATTCAACTTGATAGATTACTGAAAAAGGATTTGGTAATTGGTGTTCCTAAACTTCGTTTTAAAAATGATATGATTTGTGATGCTTGTCAAAAAGGGAAACAAACCAAATCATCTTTCAAATCTAAAAATGAGATTTCAACTAATAGACCTCTCCAACTACTTCACATGGATCTAGTTGGACCAGCTAAAGTAAGAAGCCTTGGTGGCAATCTTTATACTTTGGTCATAGTTGATGATTTTTCAAGATTTGCATGGACAATATATTTATCCTCTAAAGATGAAACATTTGATCGGTTCTTGTTTTTGCCAAGAAGGTCCAAAACGACAAAGGTTTCTCTATTTCAGGAATTCGGACTGATCATGGAGGAGAATTTGAGAACTATGCATTTGCTGAATTATGTGATAGCATGGGAATTGACCACAACTTCTCAGCCCCAAGAACTCCCCAACAAAATGGTGTTGTGGAGAGAAAGAATCGAGTACTCACCGAGATGGCAAGAGCTATGCTGAATAAGAACAACACTTCTCAAGTGTTTTGGGCTGATGCAATGAGCACCGCTTGCTACATCTCTAATCGGGCTTACCTTCGGAAGAAGTTGGACAAAACTCCCTATGAGCTGTACAAAGGGAGAAAGTCAAATCTTGCTCATCTGCATGTGTTTGGATGTAAGTGTTTCATCCACAACAATGGTAATGATAACTTGGGAAAGTTCGATCCCAAGGCAGATGAAGGTATATTTTTGGGTTATTCAAATAGGAGTAAAGCTTATAAAGTATTTAATACTCGTACTCGTATTGTTGAAGAATCTATGCATGTTGTATTCTGTGAATCCAAATTTGATAAACCTTTGGATGATGATGAAGGAAATGTTTTCAAAAATCAATTCTTTTCCAAAACTACTCCTGCATCTATTGAAAATCCTGAAAATGTTTTCAAGGCTGATCCTCAAAATAATCTTGAAAATCTTGATCAGTCTCAGCCTAGAGCTTGGAAGTTCATTAGGAATCATCCTTTGGACCAAGTAATAGGTGATGTAAATCAAGGAGTCAGAACCAGAAATAGCACTTTGAATGAAGTAATGATAATTGAATATTTCATACACTACTTTTTGTCTAGGGGAATTTGATAATTGAATATTTCATACACTACTTTTTATCTCTTGATTAATAATTTAGGACTCTTTAGCTAATAAAAAATGTAAAAAATGGCTTTTATACTTATTTGGGCTTTGGGCCTTTAATTATATTCTAGCCATTATTTAATAATAAATTCTAGTTTTACATTGCTTCACCATTTTTACCATAACTCTTGAACCGGACATCGATTTGCCTCATTTTTGTCTCATATTTCAGATGATTCAGAGAGCTACAATTGTTTTGACGACATGAAGAGCAAATTCGGACAAGAGGGCGGTCGATTTTGGAGCTGAAGTCATATGTATTTTTGGGCTCGAATTTTGTAATTAAAGCCCATTTTATTTTATTTTCGTTCGGGCCTGAATTGTGGATTGGAGCCCCATTTCGTTTTGCCATTTTAGGTTAAGTGGGCAGTAGCCACAAACACTTTCTGATTCACGTTTTTAGAATTCAGAGGATCAAAATAGTAGTTTTCAAATTCTCTGCAATGTTCTTCGTCTTCTTCGCGTTCTTCATGTTTTTTCGTCTTTCTTAATTATGTTCGGCTAAATTTCTGAGATTGATCCACGATGAGGGTTCCATCCGGTATCCGGAGGATTCGCGTCTAATCGGTAACCGTCTAACTCATTTCGTATCCCTTAATCGATTTGATTTTTGGTTCGGATTGGGTTTTTGATTAAAAACCCAAATCGATATTTCCCAAGGATGAAGTTCGGACTAGGTTAAAGTATTTAAATGCGATCGTACGAGGTGCGCCACGGTCGAACAAATTCGAACGATTGTTCGTTGAGGGAATTTCTAGACAAATGCGAGATTTCGGTTTGTCTAGAGTCGATTCGAGTTCGGTTATAAATGCTTTCGTTCGAGGAAGGGTAGTGGGTGAATCCGAAATCGTGGGTTGATCCTTTAATCCTCTGTTTTCTGTTCAATTCGTGTTATTTTGTTTTGTCTCTGTTACTTCATCTTTAATATTATTCTGAATCAAAAAACCCCCATTTATCGTCATTGTTTTTTATTCTTTGTGCGAATTGAACCGATCAAGCGAATTCGTTGGGAAACGACCCAGGTTACATTATACGCAAATCCTTTTCTAATCTGGTTATTTTGGGAGATTACGGCAAATCTCTGTCAAAATATGGCGCGCTGCCCGGGAATTTGCATCGATTTGATTAGTAACAATAGTGTAAATAGCTTCGTTTTTCGATAGTTTAGGTGGTTCGGGTGGGCCGGACGAAATTTTTCTGACCCAGATCACTCAAACCAGGTCTTATTCACAAGGAATTGGGCATTCTAAGAAAGAATCACTCCCAAGTAGGGAGTGAGGTATACCCTATTTTCCCCAAATTCCAACGTTTAGACCACTTTTTCACTGTTTTAAGTTTTGATTTTTTGATTTCTCAGTTTTTTTCGGAGTATCTCTGAATGGGCTGAAATTTGGTACGATGATAGAAAATGGCCTATCTCACAATGCACATACAAGTGCTAAGCTCCGTTTTGCAAAATTCCATCGTTTAGACCACTTTTTCAATTTTTGAAGTTTTTTTATTCCATTTTTGGGTTCCCCAATGGTCTAAGAGTTGCCCTGTCCAAGTCCCAAAAATTTTAAAAATCATTTGATAGTGTTTCTGGACTTTTTTAGGTCAATTTCTACCATAGGTTATTGTTTTTGTGTTGCTTTTGTGTTGTCTTAGTGTTTTTTACTTTTTACCACTTTTAGTGGCATTTTCGTAATTCTGAGTTTCTAGTGGCATTTTCGTAATTCTGATTGGCTGGTGGCATTTTCGTAATTCTGATTTTCTGCAAATTCTGCCTTGTGATTATCTTTGCATGAGTACTAGGAGCACTATCAATCCAGAAGACTTGTTGCCATTTGATCCCGAAATAGAAAGAACAATTCTTACTTGCTAGAAGAGTTGTTAGGCTAAGTCGTGGGATTAATACGAATTGGACATTGAACTTAAGTCGACCATTCGATTGTGTTCATTCTTGATCTTTCGATTGTGTTTCGATAGTACTTCTGATAGTCTTGTTGTTTTCACTGATTCTAGTAGTAATTTTCCTAACTCAGAAATTATGGCAGAAGAACAGGAAAATCGTCCTACTTTAAAGGAATTATGCCATTAAGCACAATGAAACCACATGCAATTGATGAAGATCAAATCAAGCTGAGAGCTTTTCCTTTCTCATTGGAAGGTGGAGCCAAAGACTGGTTGTTGTACCTTCACCCTTCATCTATTGGGAGCTGGATGATGTTCGAGAGGTTATTTATGGAGAAATATTACCCCGCCTCAAGAGCAACTGCGATCAAGAAAGAAATTGCCAACACTAAACAAGCCAATGGGGAGACTTTGCATGAGTACTGGGAGAGGTTCAAAAGGTTATGTGCAAGCTGGCCACACCACCAGATCACTGAGCAACTCTTGATTACCCATTTCTATGATGGTCTGCTACCAATAGACAAAGGTTTGGTGGATGCTTCTAGCGGTGGGGCTCTACGTAACAAGACACCCGAAGATGCCCGAGAATTGATATCCGAGATGGCGGCCAACTCTCGGCAATTTGGCACCGGGCCAATAGTACTCCTGTTTACCATGTGCAAACACCTCTAGTCCAAAGACGATTCTCGAGAGATTAGAGAATAGACTTGATGCTCGACCTCTACGGTGAGGCGGGCGATGGACACGACATTACAATCTTCTCCTCCTCAGATTGGCTACTCATGTGGGTTATGTTCTGACCCTTACCATTCTACTGACTCTTGCCCTACCTTGCATGATCCTACTTATCAAGACCAGTCGGTAGCCGGTGGGTGCTTTTCCGGAAAGCCACAATACCAACGAAATAATGCCTTCTCCAATACCTACAATCCCGGTTGGAGAAATCACCCCAATATTCGTTGGAACCAGGAGCAGAACCAGAGTAACCAATATCAGCAGAATTCTGGGAATTACCAACAGAGACAATACAGACCACAGAATTTCTAACAGCAATCTGCACCGCCTTTGCCTTTGCCAGCACCACCTCCACAGGCAGCACAACAGCAGGCTAGTAGTAGTGGTAGTGGTGGTTCCTCACTTTAAGATATGATGAAGCAATTTGTCACGCCAATATGCGGTTCCAACAAAGAACCGACACTTCCATTCGAGTTTGCAAGCACAAGTTGGGCGGTTGGCAACCTCATTGAACCAGCTTCAACCTCAAGGATCCAACACTTTTCCTTCACAAACAATTCCTAATCCTAAGGGAATGTGAGTGCTATCTCCCTTCGTTCGGCAAGCAATTAGAGGAACCTAAACCCATTGCGAGATGTGACTTCCACATCGAAAGAGAGTCGAAAGCTGTGAAGATTGACTCTAAAAATAACAAGGCGGTGCAGCAAGGTGAAGAGGAAGACATCCTCATTCCTCTTCCTTTCCCTCGAGAGCAAGCGTTCAACCCAAGAAGTTGGCGTAAAAAGCACAAGAGAAGGATATACTTGAGACATTCGAGAGTAGAGATCAACATTCCTCTCTTAGATGCGGTCAAAAAAATTCCTAAATATGCCAAGTTTCTGAAGGAGTTGTGCACCAACAAGAGGTGGCTGAAGGGGAGTGAACGAGTGAGTTTGAACCAGAATGTATCAGCACTCATCCAGCCTACAATGCCTCACAAGTGCAAGGATCCAGGGATGTTTTCTATCCCTTGCTGTTTTGGTAACTATGATTTGATGATTGCATGCTAGATTTAGGTGCTTCTATTAATGTCATGTCTGCATCTATTTATAAATCTCTTGGTCTTGGTCCTTTACGTCCTACTGGTGTTGTTGTTCAGCTAGCTAATAGGAGTAATGTTCATCCTTCTGGTTTAATTGAGGATGTATTAGTCAAGGTTAATGATCGATATTTCTGCTGATTTTTACATCTTAGATATGGAGGATGAGTCTCCCAAAGTAGTAGATCACCTATCATTCTAGGGAGGCCTTTCATGAAAACAGCTAGGACTAAGATAGATGTACATTACCGGTACTCTTTCCATAGAGTTTGGTGATATATCCGTGAATTTCAATATTTTTGATGCCATGAAACATCCTAGGGAAGAACATTCTATTTTCTCGCATTGATGTGATTGATGATCTTGTGGATGATGTTATTGCTGATTGGTGTCTTGATTATCCCGATTTTGCATCCGAGAGTGATTCTCCCATTTGTGCATTTGCCGATAATGAATGGTGCTCTGTTTGCACCGATTTGCTTAATGCTACATTATTTGGTGATTGACTTGCTTGGTGATTCTACATTACATGTGGATTCCGATATTGATTCGAGTTTGAGCTTCACCCCGATCCTAATGTGCATCCCGATTCGATTTTGATGAGCTTAACTCGATTTTGATAAGCTTGATTCGATGTTAACATTGGAAATGTATAGACACGTCCTTGTTTCTTTGAATGTGGTTTCAGCATTTCCGGTGTGATGACATCGAGTTGTTGCAACAACCACCCAAGTTTCTTCCCTCCACTAAGCAACCACCCAAGCTTGAGTTGAAATCCCTTCCGATCACCCGAAGTATGCATTTAAAAGGTGGATGAATAGTTTCCGATCATTGTGGAAAATAATCTTCTTCCTGACCAAGAAGAGAAGCTGCTAAGCTTATTGAGGGCAAATAAGAAAGCCATTGGGTGGACATTAGCTGATATCGTTGGCATTAGCCCTTCCATGTGTATGCATCGAATTATGTTGGAAGGGGACTCTAAGCGTGAGGCGATGAGACGCCTTAATCCTCTTATCCTTGATGTGGTGAAGAAGGAGGTCACTAAGCTTCGCAAGCTGGTATCATTTATCCCATTTCGACGACGCCAGGTTAGTCCTGGTCCCGTGGTTCCTAAGAAATCCGGATTCACCGTGGTAGCCAATCAAAAGAATGAGCTCATTCCTACTCGAGTTCGAAATAGTTAGAGAGTTTGCATCGACTATAGGAGACTCAACCAAGCCACTTGCAAGGATCATTACCCTCCACCTTTCTTGATCAGATGTTAGAGTGATTGGCTGGCAAGTCCCATTACTGCTTCTTGGATGGCTACTCCGGATACTTCTAGATCCATATTGCTCCTGAGGATCAGGAGAAGACGACCTTCACATGCCCCTTTGGAACATATGCCTACCGAAGGATGCCTTTTGGCCTTTGCAACGAACCTGACACCTTTCAGCGTTGTATGGTAAGCATTTTCTCTCGAATTTCTAGAGGACCGCATGGAGGTTTTTATGGATGATTTCACTATATATGTGTCTGATTTTGATGCATGCTTAGCTAATTTGTCTAGAGTTTTGCATAGGTGCATTGAGTCTAATCTTGTGCTGAATTATGAGAAGTGTCACTTTATGGTTGAGTTGGGTATAGTCTTGGGACACATAGTGTCTAGGAAAGGGATTGAGGTAGACCCTGCTAAGATAGACGTAATTACTGCTTTGCCTTACCCCGCATCTGTGCGGGAAGTTCGCTCTTTTCTTGGGCATGCGGGTTTCTATCGGCGTTTCATTCGGGATTTCACAAAGATGCTCGACTCTTGTCCAACCTTCTGCATAAGGACACTAACTTTGTATTTGATGATGCTTGCAAGGCGGCCTTCGATCATTTGAAGCGTTGCCTGACTACAGCCCCAGTGATCCTGAATGAAAATTTTTGGCACTTGGACAGGGCAACTCTTAGACCATTGGGGAACCCAAAAATGGAATGAAAAAACTTCAAAAATTGAAAAAGTGGTCTAAACAATGGAATTTGGCAAAACAGAGCTTAGCACATGGAAAATCAAAGATTTTCTATGTGCGTTGTGAGATAGGCCATTTTCTATCACTGTACCAAATTTCAGCCCATTCAAAGATACTCTGAAAAAAACTGACTAGTAGAAATCAAAAAATCAAAACTTAAAACAGCGAAAAAGTTGTCTAAACGTTGGAATTTGGCGAAAATAGGGTATACCTCACTCCCTACTTGGGAGTGATTCTTTCTTAGAATGCCCAATTCCTTGTGAATAAGACTTGGTTTGAGTGATCTGGTCGAAAAAAATTTACGTCCCGGCCCACCCGAACCACCTAAACTACCGAAAAACGAAGCTATTTACACTATTGTTACTAATCAAATTGATGCAAATTCCCCGTTGCGGCGCCATATTTTGACAGATTTGACGTAATCTCCCAAAATAACCAGATTAGAAAAGGATTTGCGTATAATGTAACCTGGGTCGTTTCCCAACGAATTCGATCGGTTCAATTCGCACGAAGAATAAAAAAGGATGGACAAAATGGGGGTTTTTTGATTCAGAATAATATTAAAGACGAAGTAACGAGACAAAACGAAATAACATGAATTGAAAAAAACAGAGGATTAAAGGATCAACCCACGATTTCGGATTCACCCACTACCCTTCCTCGAACGAAAATGCATTTATAACCGAACTCATAATCGACTCTAGACAAACCGAAATCTACGCATTTGTCTAGAAATTCCCTCAACTAAACAATCGTTCAGAATTTGTTCGAATCGTGGCGGACATCCGTATCGATCGCACGAAATACTTTAACCCAAATCCGAACTTCGTCCTTGGGAAATATCGATTTGGGTTTTTAATCAAAAACCTAATCCGAACCAAAAATCAAATCTGATTAAGGGATACGAAAACGAGTTAAACGGTTACCGATTAGGCGCGAATCCTGGATAGTGGATGGAACCCTCATCGTGGATCAATCTCAGAAATTTAGCCGAACATAATTAAGAAAGACGAAAAACAAGATGAAGAACGCGAAGAAGACGAAGAACATTGCGAGAGAATTTGAAAACTACTATTTTGATCCTCGAATTCTAAAAACATGAATCGAATGTGTTTGTGGCTTCGCCTCACTTAACCTAAAATGGCAAAATGAAATGAGGCTCCAATCCACAATTCAGGCCCGAACGAAAATAAAATAAAATGGGCTTTAAGTACAAAATTCGAGCCCAAAAATACATATGACTTCGGCTCCAAAATCGACCGTCCTCTTGTCCAAATTTTCTCTTCATGTCTTCATAACAATTGTAGCTCTCTGAATCATCTGAAATATGAGACAAAAATGAGGCAAATCCGATGTTTGGTTCAAGAGTTATGGTAAAAACTGGTGAAGCAATGTAAAACTGGAATTTATTATTAAATAATGGCTAAAATATAATAAAAGGCCCAAAGCCCAAATAAGTATAAAAGCCATTTTTTATTAGCTAAAGAGTCCTAAATTATTAATCAAGAGACAAAAAATAGTGTATGAAATATTCAATTATCAAGTAACCTTTTCTACATTTATTTCTCATATTGAACCCTCTAAGATTGATGAAGCCCTTTCAGACAATGATTGGGTGATAGCAATGCAAGAAGAGTTACATCAATTTGATAGAAATCAAGTTTGGGATTTGGTACCTAGGCCTAAGGACCATCCGGTCATTGGCACTAAATGGGTATTCAAGAACAAACGAGATGAATCAGCAATCATTGTCTAGAATAAGGCAAGATTGGTTGCTAAGGCTTATAATAAAGAAGAAGGAATTGATTATGAAGAAACTTATGCTCCAAAGGCAAGATTGGAAGCTATAAGAGTTTTTTTAGCCTTTGCTTGTGTTAAGCAATTCAAGCTCTATCAAATGGATGTAAAAAGTTCTTTTCTAAATGGTTTTATTCAAGAGGAAGTTTATGTAGAACAACCTCCTAGTTTTCAAAGTGAACATCATCCAGATCATGTTTATCGTGTCAAGAAAGCCCTTTATGGACTTAAGCAAGCTCCTAGAGCTTAGTATAAGCGATTAAGCAAATTCCTTCTTAATCAAGGTTTTATTAGAGGAAAAGCAGATACAACTCTTTTTATAAAGAGTAATAAGCTTAATGAAATTCTAATTGTGCAAATATATGTTGATGATATTATATTTGGTGCTTCTAATGATGCTTTGTGTGAAGAATTTGTTAAGAATATGCAGGGAGAGTTTGAGATGTCCATGATGGGAGAACTCAACTATTTCCTTGGTCTGCAAATCAAGCAAAAGAAGAATGGGATCTTCATATCTCAGACCAAGTATCTCAATGATTTGCTGAAGAAGTTTGGGATGGATCAATGCAATGGAGCTGACACTCCAATGAGTTCCACTGCTTCATTGGATGCTGATGAAGAGGGCAAGGACTTCCACATTACAAGATATCGAGGAATGATTGGATCATTGCTCTATCTTACTGCAAGTCATCCTGACATCCAATTTAGTGTGGGGATGTGTGCAAGGTTCCAGTCTGCTCTTAAGGAGTCTCATGTTGAACATGTGAAGAGAATCTTCAGATACCTAGCTGACACAAAGACACTAGGATTGTGGTTTCCCAAAGGTCAACCTGAACATTTGGTGGCATATTCAGATTCAGATCATGCTTGGGTACAAGACTCGATCGAAAGAGCATAAGTGGCCAATGTGAGTTCCTTGGTGGCTCACTTGTGTCATGGTTCAGCAAGAAGCAAACCAGTGTGGCTGTGTCATCAACTGAAGCTAAATATGTAGCTACCTCAAGTTGCTGTGCTCAAGTTTTATGGCTCAAGCAACAACTATCAGACTTGGGAATCAATTTGAAGGAGATCCCAATATTGTGTGACAACACAAGCACAATAAGCTTGCAAAGAATCCAGTTCAACATACTCGGACCAAGCATATTGATGTGAGGCATCATTTCATAAGGGATCACGTTCAGAAGAAAGATGTCAAAGTCATGTTCATCCCAACTCATCTTCAACTTGCTGACATCTTCACCAAACCATTAGCTAAGGAGCAATTTAATTTCATAAGAAGAGAATTGGGAATGGTAAATCCCAATGAGTTGTAAGTATTCCTCACTCAATGTTAGTTATGGTTTTGATGATTGATAATCACTAACTTAAGCATCGGAGTATTTAGTTGTATGTTATGTAGGATGCTTGAAATTGGGAAGTTTGCTGTCGAGGAGAGAAAACTCGAGTTTTGGGTGCAAAACTCGAGTTTTGGCAAGAGCTATCGGGGTAGAGAAAAACTTCAAATTTTGAAGAAGCTGAAAAATCGAGTTTGTAAGTTGGAAACTCAAGTTTCCATCAGACAGAGAGCAACCAAGTTTTGAAGATTGGTGAAAACTCGAGTTTGTAAGTTGAAACTCGAGTTTTGGTCGCGGAAGTTCAAAGGTTCACCTTACAACTTTGAAGTCCAGGTTAGTGACCATTTCTCAAAACTCGAGTTTGTTATTCAAAACTCGAGTTTTAGTCGTGTCTATTTAAATGAGTTACTTGTTTAAGTTCTTCAAAACTCAAGTTTTGCCCTAGTGCCTCTCTATCTCTTTCACCTTAATCTCTCAAATTCTCTGATTTCTCTCTCTCTCGCCCAAATCCTCTCCTCAAACCCCAGATATGGCTTCGAACAATCCTCCCAAGCCTACCCACGATAAAGTTAACCCTAAAAGGGAACCCAATCTGACTGCTACTCCTTCTGAACGACCTGTAAGGTTGAAAAATCTTCCCAATCGCTATCACCATGGAGTTAGCAAGGATTCGCCTCATTCAAAGAGGAAACAAAGAGCTGCTGATTCTTTGCCTAAAGCAAAAGGGGTTTCTTTCACTGAATCCCCAGAAATTCGTTCGAAGAAGCGTCATGAACGAGAATCAGAATCTGAAGGAAAGGGGAAGGAGAAGGCGACGGAAATCCCTAAGCCTCCTAAAGCAAAGAGGTCAAAAGTCGCCTCTACTCCTAAAAAGGGACAAGCTTCTTCTCAGCCTTCCTCTCATTCTTGAAGAACCTAAGAAGGAACCTCAATTTGAAGCCGAGATGCTATATCTGAGATCTACAACCACGATTCTGCTCCAGAAGGATTCACATCTACTACCACTCAAATGTCAAAAGATGAAGCATACAGGTTTAAGGAATTCTTCGTGAATAAAGCTTTATGTCCTTCTGTTTCAGTTGATTTGGCCAAGCTCAAAGATGAGCATAGTCTGGACCTCTCACCATGGCTGAAAGACTATGAATCTTTCATTTCCATTTCAGCCTCTTATACCCCAAACATTGTTAAAATCTTCTATTTTAACATGGTTTCCGATAACATCTTAGATTCTGAGGGTAATATGGTTGAGGAAAGAGTGACCACATGTGTCAAAGGTGTCAAGTTCACTATATCTGCCTCCATCATCAACACAATTCTGAAAATTGCCAATCCACCTCCTGTCCCTAATATTAGTTTGAGCAACCGTGAGATCTTCAGTATTCTTTGTCCCAACAAGCCCTTTCCTGAAAATCAGTCTAACACCCTCTCTTTTAAACTAGCTGACATGACCAACATCAACAGAATCCTTTGGTACATATACTCACGAAATTTCATCCAAAAGGGTGGAAATTTCACTCATTTCACTCAGAAGGATTATCCTGTGTTTGCTGCCTTTGTGAGGCAAACTCCATTTAATTTTGGTCATCGGATCTTCCAAGAAATGATCAAGTTTAAGTTTTCATCCAGACGAACCTCTCATATTCCTTTCCCACCTCTGGTTTCTGTGATTCTATTCTACCACAAGATTTAGTATCTAGGTCCTCCAGATTCCATCAAGAAACCAGCTACCTTTGGAAAGAGCCAGCTCAACTACATGAAGATTACTGTTGAGGGAGAAGGCTCTAGTTAGTCTCAGGCTCCCTCACAATCTCAGGCAAGAGCATCTCAGTCCCGAGCTCAAGAGGCCCAATCTGCTCCTGCTCAGTCCTCATTGCCCTCTGATTTTGAGTCTCGAGTCAAAGACATTGTGGATCGCGCTATTGCTCAGTTGTCTATCAGACTTGAGTTTGAGATTGGGAAGCTGGTTGCTGAGGTCAAAGGTGGTAATCATGAGATGGTGGATGCACAGGAAGCGATGAAGGTACAGATCAATGAGCTGAAGGAACAATCTGCAAATTCTCATAGTGAGCTCTCTGATCAAATTATGGATCTTGAGGCCAAGCTTTATACTCAGTTGGTCTCCAATATCAGCTCGGGTGACAAGGTTAAGAAGATCCTGAAACATCTTGGGATTGGTTCTGCTTCTACATTTGGGTCTGATGCTGGACCAAGTTCATCTCACCCTAAGCCAGAACCTGAGACTTCATCCTCCCCTTCCTTCACTTTCACCAGCCCTCATGTCCCTTCATCCTTACCTAACCCATCTACTCCCATTTTCCCTTCACCAATTCCCACCTCCACACCAACCACAGAAATTCTCTCCTCTCCCATTACTCCATCCACTGAGATTCTCAACCTCTCTCACACTCCTACTACCGAGGTTCTTCACCATGGTTCCCCTCCTGCTACTCCACTTATAAACCTTCTCCAAGAATCCTCTGTCTCAGCTCCTCCCCAGTTTGAAGATGACAAAGGGGGAGAGAAAGGCGTTTAGCTAGAATTTGAGTTTTGAGGGATTCTGCAGTGTTTAGTGTTTAAGTTTAAATGTTTAGTGTTTGTAGCTTTTTTTTTTTTTGCATCTTTGAACTAATGTAGTATTCTGCCTTTTTATAAATGAAATTGTCCATCTGCTTATTGCTCCTACTGCTTATCTGTAATTGTCCATATATTATAGTTTAACAAAAGCTCAAAATGGTAACTTCCAAACGAACAGAGAATTTCAAAATGGTAAATCTGTCAAATCTTTGAAATTCAAACTACTAAGTTCTTGAACAATCCATTTCAAAGTGCACACTTTAATTCTTGAAATCTTGGTTTACAAGTGTTGTCATCATCAAAAGGGGGAGAATGTTAGTTCTCTACGTGTTTTGATGATAACGACAATTGTAAACACAAGTTATGGTTTGTCTTTGGTAAGTTGAAAAACTTACTGTCAAAGACAAACTCGAGTTTTGGTTTCAAAACTCGAGTTTTGGCTTTGACAGAGAGTTGCTCATTTTCAATGATCAAAGCAAAACTCAAGTTTCCAGAGGGAAACTCGAGTTTTGGACTTCTAGAGAGCACTTAGTTTTTTACTTAAAGACAAACTCGAGTTTTGACCGAAAACTCGAGTTTTGCATTTCACGAGACTTCGATTATTTTCAAACAAAGACAAAACTTGAGTCTTGGATTGGAAACTCGAGTTTTGGCCAAACAGAGTCTCCAACATTTTGAACATATGAAAACTTAGTTTCGACTTAAAACTCTAGAATCCTTCTTTGCCATGAGCTCTCTAGGTTTTCTCTAAGTTATGAGAAAAATCGAGTTTTGATTTTAAAACTCGAGTTTTGACTTGGGTCAGATTTCTCAATGTT
This sequence comes from Acacia acuminata, assembly GCA_019022655.1. Taxonomy (NCBI): domain Eukaryota; kingdom Viridiplantae; phylum Streptophyta; class Magnoliopsida; order Fabales; family Fabaceae; genus Acacia; species Acacia acuminata. The sequence goes on along the minus strand of JAFJYI010000467.1, from coordinate 89,983 downwards.
TTCATATTTAAATGAAAACTCGAGTTTTGATTTGGAAACTCAAGTTTTGGCCAAGCCGAGAGCAATACATTTTTCAGTGTTTTGAAAACTCTAGTTTCTCTCAAGAAACTCGAGTTTTGATTTGGCTCAGATTTTTCAACGTTTTCATACTTAAATGAAAACTCGAGTTTTGTACTAAAAACTCGAGTTTTGGGCAACCCGAGAGCTTTGAGCATTTTCAACATTTTGAAAACTCCAATTTTGAATGAAAACTCAAGTTTTGATGTTTTGGACTAAGACACATGTTTTTTATTAAAAGTCCAAAACTCGAGTTTTATTCGGAAACTCGAGTTTTGAGTTTCTCTCAAAAATGTGCTCCGTAGCTCAAATCATGACTTTCCTCTCTAGACGGAGGAAACTCGAGTCTTGATATTGAAACTCAAGTTTTGCCTTAAGTGCACAGTTGAAAACTCGAGTTTAGAAGAACAAACTCGAGTTTGCATCACTGAGTCTGAAATTCAAATCTGACGAATTTACAAAACCTTCTTGTTTGATTTTAATACTTCCCAGTATCATTCTTATATATTCCTAGCTATGTTTAATCAATTTGTTAGTGAGTTTCAGATACTTTAAAGAATGTTTATTGAAGGTTTAAAGCAAAAGCAAAAAGTGATGTCAGCACATTAAATGCAAAACCCAGAAAAGTTGCATACTTTTGGGTAATCCGTCTACACACGCTTACTAAGGATTAAAGAATGTTTTCCACATCCAGCAGCTACTATTCCAACAGATTAATTCGCAGGAAGTCAACTCTAAACTTCTGCCCAGCTGGATTAAGTGAAGATTAGAGAGAGAAGAAGAGTAAAGCTTAACCAGAACATTGTCTAATGAAGGCAACGGTTATATTGAAGATTACAACGATCATTTAATGCTCTCTTAGTATAAATAGAGTAGCATTCAAGTCTTCTCAACTAACACATCAGCTGAAAGCGAATTGCATTCAAGTCTACATTTATTCTCCTTAGTTTTCACCTCTATTGTATCTTTTGATACACAAAGCTTCAGTGTTTATCTTTATCTACTCTTAGAGAGAGTTTCTACTTGTAAATTATTTATTGTAAAGAATCACAAGTCTGGGGACTTGGTGATTGGGTTCATTGATTGCAACTTATAAGGGGGAGTAAGTTCTAGTGAGAGAATTACTCTTTAGTACAGAGCGTGTAATCAATTGAGATAGTGAAAAACCCAGAGTGTCTGGGGACTGGACGTAGGTCAAGAGATTGGACCGAACCAATATAAATTCATGTGTCTTGCTCTTCTCCTCTCTACTCTGTTCATCTCTGTTTTTGCTGTTCAAAACAGAGGATTTCGAAAAGATTTTAAAATCCCCAATTCACCCCTCTCTTGGTGATTTAGCTCCACTTTCATGGGGAAGAATTTCATGTATCTCTGGAACTGTTACACCGAGACCTAAAAAGCTGGAATAGAGATGTGTTTGGAAGGATTGAGCTCCGTAAGAGGAGAATTCTGAATAGCTTGAATGGTATACAATAATATGTGCATAGACGGCATAATCCCTATCTTTGGTGGTTGGAGAAGGAGCTTGAGGAGGAGTTACTTCAAACTTTGAGGCAACAAGAGGTTATATGGTTTCAAAAATCAAGGGGAAGATGGTTGGAGGAGGGGGATCGAAACACTAGGTATTACCATACTAAAACCTTGTGTAAAAGAAGGAGAAATAAGATTAATGTGCTTAAAAATGATGAGGGGTTGTGGGTGGAGGAAGAAGAAGGGATTGCTTTTATGTTTCGAGAGTTCTATACTAACCTGTTTAGAGAGGTGAAGGTTAATAGGGAATGGATTGACACTAAACAACGATGGGGAAGAGTTGAGGAAGAGCTTTTGCATAATCTGGGAATGGATGCTAGTAGGGCAGAAATTAAAAAGGCTTTCTTTCAAATGGAGGCTTTTAAAGCTCCAGGAAGTGATGGTTTTCCAGCGGCGTTTTATCAGCATAATTGGGGAGTGGTGGGTCAGTCGGTAGTCAGATTTATATGGAACCGTGGAAGAATCTTGACAGGATCAGCGAGATCAGTGATACATTGTTGGTTTTGATTCCGAAAGTGGAGGCTCCAGAAGTGGTAAGTCAATTCCGCTCTATTGCTTTGTGTAATGTAATCTATAAGGGTCTTTCCAAAATCATTGTGAATAGGTTAAAACCTATTATGGAAAGTCTTATATCTCCTTTTCAGTCTAGTTTTGTACCTAGAAGGAACATTCATGATAACATTATTGTGGCAAACGAAATTGTACATTCTATGGATAGAATTAGGGGGAAAAGGGTTATATGATTATCAAAATCGACTTAGAAAAGGCCTATGATAGGATGAATTGGAGTTATATTGGAAAGGTGTTGGCTGAAATTGGGATTGATGAGAGAATGTGGAGGGTCACTATGGGTTATGTTAGTTCGACTAAGATGTCATTAATGTGGAATGGGGGGTAAGGCTGATTTTGTACCGTCTAAGGGTCTGAGGCAAGGGGATCCACTTTCTCCCTACCTCTTTGTGTTAGGTATGGAGAAATTGACGCATTTCATTGTTGATTATGTTAATGATGGGAAGTAGAAACCCTTTAAGTTGGGAAGACATGGCACGACTATTTCCCACTTGCTATTTGCAGATGACTTGCTCTTAGTTTGTGAAGCAGATATGGATCAAATGAGTATAGTGATGGAGATTTTAGAGAAATTTGGTGAGCTTTCTGGGCAAAAAATGAATGTGCATAAAACCAGCGTTTATTTTTCAAAAAATGTTGAGAGACATATTCAGAATGAAATCTGATTGTTATCTAGTTTTAAACGAATGGAGGAGTTAAGAAGATATTTGGGTGCATATATGAATAAGGGAAGGGGAAATAATAGGAAATTTCAACATCTCCTTGACAAGATGCAGGGAAAGCTAAGAAGTTGGAAGAGGCAAATCAATTGGAAAGCTAAGTATCACTTTGGTGCAACCTGTTACTAATCAATTGGCTATATTCTATATGTAGCACTCTGTAGTGCCTGCTAGTGTGAGGAGGCAAATGGAGAAACTACAGCGTGAGTTTATTTGGGGAAGTGAGGCCGGGTAAGAGGAAAATACATGAAATAAGTTGGGAAGTGTTATGCAAAGGAAAGAAGAATGGAGGGTTAGGTTTGAGGAATCTTGAGGTTATGAATGATGCGTTGTTAGGTAAAGTGGTGTGGAATGTGGTCTCAGAGCTGGACTGTTTATGCTCATTGGTCTTAAAAGGAAAATATGGTAGGGATATGGACCTGATGAAGGAATGTAAAATAACTAAATCTGATTCAGATTTATGGAAGAGTTTGGGTAGGCTTTGGCCTTGTATTGTTAAGAATTTGGTGTGGGAAGTAGGTGATGGTGGTCTTATTAATTTCTAGGAGGATCATTGGACTAATGTGCAATGTAAATTAATTGATAAATGTGCTTCAAGCGTTAGGTAAATGAGGACGGTATTAACCTCATCTTGGTTGTCCCTCCACCCAATGAATTGAAGGGTGCTGATTTTGTTAGATGGGGGAGTCATTTACAAAATAAATATTGTGTAGCTGATGCGTACCATGCGATGAGGAATGAGCAAGATTTAGGAGAAGGGATATGGAATAAGTTGTGGAAATGGAAAGGGCCAAAGAGAGTTCAAGCTTTTTTGTGGAGAGCTGCTCATGATAGACTTTTAACAGCAGAGCGTCACTGTAAACTGATGGGTGGCATAGCAAACTATCACTGCTGTATGAATCAGCCTGAATCATTGATGCATGTTATGTGTGATTGCCATGTTGCGTGGAGTGTGTGGAGGGAGCTAAGAGGGGGTAGGATTGAACCTGAGTTCACACGATTAGGTGGGAAAAGTTGGTTTGAATGGAACTTGGCCAAGACAACTTGTTCATAGAGTTTGAAGTTTGGTTTGACTTGTTGGCTCTTGTGGGGCAAGAGCAATCAGAGTCGGTTTGAAGAGGGATGCTTCTGCCAGCCGCCTTGCTAGCCCAGTCTTTTCTTTCTGAAGATGGAGATTGAAGAGCAGCGGATAGCGCTGGGAGATCTTCTACTAATTATTCCAAAGGCTTATATGCAACACATTGAATTTCTTCTAATTTGTACTAACCCCAACGCACTCATTTGAGCCTACTACCTTTTGTTTCGTCCATATGCTACGGTAAATAAGTGTAAGGTAGTGGAGGGGTATGTACAGGAAATAAAGAAGGCTAGGGTAGAGTTTGGGAGATTTAAAGGCACTAAACATCAAGTGCATATAGGTTGGCATGCTCCTACTTCTGGTTAGGTTAAGCTAAATGTTGATGAAGCTTTTAAAGGGGTGCAGAATGTGGCGGGATGTGGGGGTTTGATTAGAGGTCGTGAGGGGGAGTGGCTTGGTGGTTTTGTGATGAAGGTGAGGTTCTATTCAGCCATAAAAGTAGAACTGTGGGTTGTCTTAACAGGATTGGAGTTGGTTGTATCGCTTAATTTTGTGAATGTTGTACTGGAATGTGATTCTGCTGCTGTAGTGGCCCTGTTATGTGATATGTAGGTTACTGTAGAAAAAGAATCTCAGCTCTTGTGGTGCATTCGAAGCATCATAAAAAGATTTGATAAGCTAAAGGTAGTTCACTTTTACAGGGAAGGTAATAGGTGTGCAGACTGTCTTGCAAATATTAGTTTTGTTCAAAAGGAAGTTCATTGTATTTTTGATTGCCCTCCCCAGGAGGTTACTAGGTATCTATATAGTGATTGTATAGGGACTGTGTTCCCAAGGTTTATTTTGATTAATGAATGAGGATGGGCGTTTTGCCCCGCTTTTTACCCAAAAAAAAAAAGTTTGAAGACAAAATGATATTTCCCTCTATTAGCCGACTTAACCCTCTTTTTAATTAATAATTCACTGCCTCATTCATCCATTTCAGCTGGTCATATCCAGAGCACCAAAACTGAAAGTGAGGAAGAGTGAAAACGTGAGTGAAGAAGGAAGAAGAAAGAGAAAGCTTATGTAGCCAAAATCTCCTACCAAACCACTTCTAAACCAAAAACTCCCTTCATAAACATTGTTCTACACCTTGAGAGCTTCAATTCTACTATTTCATTTTTCTCATGGAGGAGTTTCAAGTCATCAAGTTGGTCGAGTTGTTGCCGAAATTCCAAACCAATTGCAGAATCGTGATAAGGTAAGCGTAAGCTTCGTTTTGAACCGATTGGTTTGAGGTTTGGATGAGCTTTTGAATATGATTTGAAACCTTCTATTTTCGGCCAACTAAGGTTCTTGGAGCCTCATGATTATTTGTTCATGAATATGTGATTATATGATGATTTGGGAGCATATAAACCTAGTTTGGTGGATAAATTGTGAATTGGTAAATGGTCATATTTGAGCTTTGATTTCGGTCTTAACATGTCATGGTTAAGGAGTGGGATTTTGGTCATTTTTATTATTCCATTGTGTTCAAAATGAAAAATTGTGTAGGTAAAGGCTCGATAGGAATTTTGGAAGCTTCGGAATTGGATTATACCGAAACCTTGAAATTTGTTCGGAAAATCCTGTGCGGACAGCAATGTTGTGGCACGTTTTTGGGGTAGTAAAAAATTTCAAACTGCCATGAAATTGTACATGATTAAAGTAGATATAATAATATTTAATTTGATAGGTAATTGGTTGAATTTGGATTTGTGTACACAGAGTTATGAATTTTTTAAAAATGACCTACAATTTTGGAATGAATTTGGACAATAGTACTGTTTTATTAAACTGGGATTGATGTACATGTGAAAATATGTTGGAACCATTTTTCCTTGAAGTTAGACTTAATAAGGAGTCCATAGGCTTTGGAATCACCTCATTTGTATATTTGTGCTATGAGATATGATTTTTCAAAGTTGCAACACAAATTCTGGAAAATATGGTCAAATTTGCTGAAATGAAGAAAACAATGAAATCTTGGACATAACGTAAGTCTAGTAATTTCATGTTTAGTATTAGATGACATTTGAAATATCAAGAGTTGAGATTAGTATTGACCATTATCCATAACGTGTTCTTATAGGAACCCGTAAATCCTGAAACATGCGAGGTTCACAAAATCTACGTGGATAAAGCAATAAGGTAGTAACTCTAATCTCATATACCTTGTATAGCTGTGTATGATAGTTTGAATCATATTGTGAATGTCTCATCCCATGAGGGACCAGTGCCACTCGCGGCTTGATTGAGTAGAAGGGCTGACCATGGAGTACCTTCTTGGTGGTTAGAACTAGGCACTTAGGCGACTTGGGGCACTTCCAATTGAGAACGCTGGTAAATTCCAGATAGGACTCTCGGTAGTTCCCAATCGAATATTCCTAGTTGGGTGTCCCGATTGAGAACTCCGACGTACGAGAGGACTCTTGATACATGTCAATTCGTTATACCTAGCGTTAGGGGTTGTGTAGTATATATTTATGAACTACATTATCTGAATGTTTCATGTTGTGTGGACTATTTATTTTGATTAACCTTCATATGCTATTTATACTTTGTCTGTGAGACTAACATGTTACTCTGGGGTTCAAATTTCACCCTAGACGTTCCCAAGGGCATAGGTTTCAGACATAGTCAAAACAACAGGAATATCTCTAAAGGAAAGGCTACAATTGCGGAGTAATGATAGCTGCTGCTTAGATACTAGATATAGCTGTAGAACTTATAGTAGGTTTGTTTGAATTTATTTTGGGCCGTATTGTATGTATTGACACCGATGTTACTTTTGGATCACTGTATTAAGAACTTTGTAAATTATTCCCGAACAATTCCAAGAATGTATACTATTATCAATTTACTATTCTATACCTGTTTTGCTCACCATATATCGCTATATTACTCTAATAAATGTCGTAATTACAAGGGGTGTGACACTGGTTCGTCCCATACTTGACCTACGTCCAGTCCCTAGTCACTCCGGGTATTTCACTAACTCATAATCATGGTTACAATTATACACTCTGTACTTGAGATATCCTTTCACACTAGGACTCACTCCCCCTTTTAAGTTGTAATTGTACACCCACACTCAAGGTTCCACAATCTTGAGATTCGACAAATAAACAAGAAATCAAATAAGTGTTTAACTCCTCACTGAGTAGATAAGTGATAATCACTGAAGTACAAGTATATCTTGAAAGTGGAGCTATATACCCAAGAGGGGGGTGAATTGGGTATTTTAAAAACTTTTCAAATCTGCTCTGTTTTTAGATAACAAAAACAGAGATGAACAGAGTAAAGAGAAGAATAGCTGAACACAGATTTATACCGGTTCGGTCTTAACAACTTGACCTACATCCAAATCCCGCACTCTCTCGGGATTTTCACTATCACAAAGATTACACACTCGTACTTAAAGAGTAGTTCTCTCTCTAGAACTCACTCCCCCTTACAAGTTGTAATCAATGAACTCCCAAATCACTAAGTCCCCTTGACTTGTGATTCTTTTCAATAAATGAATTACAAATAAAAACTCTCTTTAAGAGTGGATAATAATAAACATTAAAGCTTATAATGTCAAAAGACAAAATACAAGTGAAAACAAAGGTAGTTGAAGAACTTGAATGCTTGCTCGTTTTCGATGTAGTAGTTGTTGACAGAATTGAATGCAACTCTATTTATAGCCGATAGCATTAATAGACCGTTGCATTTGATAATAAGACCGTTGAAGATGTTCTTCGGAAGATGTGAGTAGCTTAGGTCTTCTTCTCTCTAAAAGCTCACTTAATCCAGTGGGTGGATGGTCGAGTTGACTCTCTCGCAAATTAATCCGTTGGAGAAGATGTTGCTAGATGTAGAAATCATTCTTTAATGCTTTGTAACCGTGTGCGTAAGGATTAACCAAAAGGATGCAAGTTTCTAGGTTGAACATTTAATGTTCGACATCACTTTTGCTTTTGCTTTAAACCTTCGAAACCTTCCTTAATCTGTCAAACTCACCAAAAAGATGGTTAAACATATCTAGTACCAATAGAGATTAATCATGGAAAGTATTGAGATCAAACACGAAGGCATAGCAGAATCGTTAAATTCGAATTTTAGGCAACGTCTAGAAACCTGGAGGTTTGTTCACAAACCTCGAGGTTTGGTCATTTAAGGTTGAAAACGATTTAAGACCAAAACCTCAAACCTGGAGGTTTATCATTAAACCTGGAGGTTTCTCATGATGCAATCACGAAGGTTTCTCGGGTTTACTCCAAACCTCGAGGTTTTCTTAGAAACCTCGAGGTTTCACATCGTGTGTGAAACCCAAAGAAAGACATGATGAAAGCAAACCTGGAGGTTTCTCAAGGAACCTCGAGGTTTTAGAATGAGTGAAAATACATTTGCTCTCCGGAACTCACAATACTCGAGATTTGTTACAATACTTAAGGTTTTGCCCAAATGACAAGGTTCTTTTGTTTTGACCCAAAACACAAACCCGGAGGTTTCTATGGAAACCTCGAGGTTTTCAAACATATAGAAAACCATTAGCTCTTCGGAAGCCAAAACCCGGAGGTTTCGCCCATACTCGAGGTTTTACATTTTAGTTCAAATTTTCAGTTTGGCGCCAAGGCATAACCTCAAGGTTTTGATGTAAACCTCGAGGTTTCACAACTTGGTGTGAACCATATTTTCTCGGAAGCCCAAAACCTCGAGGTTTCTTAATAAACCTCGAGGTTTCACATATTTTTGTGAAACCCAAGTTATGCAAGTTTAAACATAGAACCTCGATGCTTCCTTTGTAAGGCCAAACCTCGAGGTTTATGGGAAAACCTCGAGGTTTGCTCTCACTCAGGGTTTTCCAACTTCTGAGAGCAAATCCTCATTCTTTGTTCACAATTGTTGGCAATCATCAAAATCTTTTAGAGAACCAACATATCTGAAGATATTAAATGAAGTGAATGAAATAGTTGATCACAATAATACAAAATTGAATGCGCAGAGTTTTGGTAGTTGGCAGAATTGAATGTGATGAGCTTTTATAGATAACTCCATTAATGTCGTTGTGAAGAACCTTGAATGTAGCCTTTGTGACACTTCAAACTTTCGTTAGGCACAAATGATTTTCGTTGGTATAGTCGAATGATGCTTCATTAATGCTTTTGTCGTCGACGTACACTGAAGTTGAGTCAGAGCATTTGCCGGAATGGGTATGCCTCGGAGGAATGTATTCATCTGCTCAGAGTGTTTATTCCGTTTGTAGCCTCTATTGCATTAAATGTTTTTGACACAACGAACGGCTTTTCAACTAATCACAATTTAAATGTTAATTAATAATCTGAAATACCACTTAAAGAATAGTTAGAAATAACATAAATATGATAAAGCAAAGTTTAAGTGGAAATAGTTAATAATTCAAAGTACTCAACTTTACGATTACTATGTTACAATGGTGGAGTCTAACATCTTGAAGATCCTTACTCAAGTAACACTTCTATGTTACTTGAGTAACGTCGCAGTGTTTCAATTAAATGGCCTCTGTAACAGATTACTCGAGTAATAATATGTGATTACTGAGTACACTACTTGAGTAGACCAATCCTCTGCTCGAGTAACATTGAATCTCTGTTAGGACAGGACACTGAGTGAAAGCATTAGTAACCGTTGTTTGAGTAACTAACTTCTCATACTCGAGTAGTAGTAGGTTGTTGCTCGAGTACATCTAATATAGAGAGCAATTTAGTTTAGACAAAAGTTTACTTGAGTAACCAATTACCCTTACTCGAGTACTAGTCTACTTGAGTAATGTAACATCCCAAATTTCTGGACTAAGAGATTGGAAATAAAACTGAGATAAGAAGGCTTCTAGCCAGTAGAGTCCAAAAGTCTTAAGCTTATTATAAGGAAAAGCTTAAGACAATTATTAAAATTATTTTGGACCTAGAGAGTCTGTGAAGATTATGAAATGATATTTTGAGGATATAGAAATATTATGGTGGAATTAATTATGGGAAATTTGGCCTGAATAAATGTTAAAATTATTTATTTTAATTTAAGGCATATTTTCCCATAAATTAAGGGCAAATAATTAGGGAATAATTTTTGGCATAAATATTTTAGAGTTAATATTTTATGGCCTAGAAGAATCAATTGGAAAAGAAAAATCCTTATATAAAATTAAGGATTAATTTCTAATATTTATTCAATATTGTAATTAAATAAGCAAAGGACCTAATTGCAAATAAAGGCCTTCCAGGGAATCAAGTGGGTTAATTTTAGTGGTCACACAATATATATAGGGAAAATTAGAATGAAGGACCTAAAGGAAAAGATATTTATGGAGAAAGACCATAAAAGTTGTAATTATTTAGAAGGACCAAATATAAAAATATAAAATTAAAACTACTAAAATACCCCTAACAAAATATTTTGCGTTGCCTCATATATTCTCTTCCCCATTCTATTTTTAAAACTAATACGAAATTCTAAGTTTTATTAAATTAAACAATGGTTTTCTCAATTTTTACAACTTTAATATATATCTATGAAAAGAAAAATTACGCATTCTTCAATTTTTAAAATTAACAAAAAATTTAATTAAAAATGGAATTATGTAGTTTTAATAAAAGTCAAGGTCTTTTATAATTTATCATATATGTTAAACCAAGAAAGTTTGTATGGCTTATTTTTGTTTTAGAAGAAATTTATTTGGGTTAAAAAATTCATGTAATGTTAATAAAATCAAAATATCTAATTAACTTATTATATCCTGAAAAATATGCAATAAGTTTATTTTTTATTTTTATAAAAAGAACTTAATTGACATCGATGTTGATAATATAAATCGACAACTTGATGATATAAATTGGTGAAAAATAAAAATTAAGAAAAATATGAGTTTAACAATTGTTAATTAAATAATACATTGAGGAAAAAAAAGATATAATTATATCATGATGAGCAATTTTAGTTATTTTTTTAATTTTGAATACAAGAGATAATACATGAGGATTGATTTGGGGAAATTTAGTAATTTTAAATTTACATTATGGTGTTTAGTTCTTCTAAGTAATTACAATTTTTATGGTCCTTTATAATAAATATTATTTTCTCTTGGTCCTTTATTTTAATTTTCCCATATATATATTTATATATTGTCATAAAATCCCATTTATACTTCCTATTTTATTTGCCCAAAGCAACCCATGTCCTATTAGATACAAGTCCACTTCAATTCTTTTCTATTCAAGCCCAGTACGTGAAGCCATATACATCAGCAGATACTACTTATTAAAAATTCTCCATCAGCCCAACAACAAAGACAAGCCCAGACTACTCCCATATATGTAGATCAGTTTTTTTTTCCTTCACTCCAAGCACAGCCAGCACATAAAACACACACACCCCAACCCATTTGATGATTTTCGGCCCAGATGCAAATCAGAACAGCAAAGGGAGAGAGAAATGATAGCAAGCATGCATACTCTCTCTATTTTCTTATTTCTTTCAGTCAGAACGTGTGAGTGCAGGAAAAAAAATGGAGGCCACACGCAACAGTGGAAGGCCATGCTTCTCGAGCCTTGCACCATGTATATCGAGCCCAGTGCACTCCCTCTCATTATATTTGGCCCTTGTTTTAGCAACAAGTAAAAAAAGAGAGCAAGGAACAGAAACACGCTGAGAGGGAGAAAGAGAGAACAGAAACGCAGAGTGAGACCGAGTCTGAGTAACAAAGACGTGGAAGGAGAAAGAGAGCTTCAGCCATTCCCATTTGTCTTGCTCTGATTAGAAACCAAAAAGCGAGTGTGACCGAGACTGAGACATAGAACACAGAAACAAGCTGAGAAAAACGCTGAGAGCAAGGAAGTTGAAGGAAGAAGAAGAGGAAGGAGTGAGAACGCAGAAAATAGCAGTAGAGACGAGAGACCAAGGACAAGAGGTTGGAAGGGAAAGGTCTAAATATTTCATGAAAGAGTTCTAAACAAGGTAAATTTCTCTCTGCTGTTCCTTCATGATTTGTTTCGGTGTTAGAAGCTTACGTGATATGTTTTGGTTCTGCATGTTGCCAAGTTTTGGGAACTGAAGGAGAGACTGTTTTATCATGATTCTCACATATGAAAGGTATAGATAGCAACACAAACCACTAAAGAATAAAAGGGGAAGCTTAAATGTTGTATATCCACGTGAGAGAATGAGTCATATGCATGAAATCATAAACTGACGTGACCCTGGAAATTGAGTTTGCAGCTGGAATAATAAACTTTGGGTAAAGTAAAACTAGGGTAAATGAACTCTTTTGAATCTGAAATTTTGTGGATATATAGTACACATAATAATCTTTAAAGAGCTTTGGATCACCTTAAACGGAGGTCTATAGCTCGAGATATGATTTTTTGAAGTTGAGCTAAAAATCTATAAAATTTTCGGTATAGTTCAGGAGCAGCAAAATGATGTTGCATTTTGGATGCAGTAAACCTTTGATTTTTTACATGAACGTTTTACAGTAAATAGTAGACATCTCAACCTATTCAACGAGCTAAAGAACTTCTAAAACGGAGTTGTAGAAAGGGAGATATGATTTTCCAAAGTTCAGCCAAAAACCTGAAATGTTTTCTGCACTTTTGGTGAACAGTAATCTTCGGGCTTGATTTTGAAATGGAAAAAATTTGTGTTTCTCCTTGAAATTTTTACAGTAAATATTAGACATCTCAATCTTTCCAAAAAGCCAAAGAACAGCTAAAACGGATTTGTAGAAAGGAAGATATGATTTTCCAAAGTTTAGCCAAAATCTGGAATGTTTTCTGCACTTCCAGTGAACAGTAATTTTCGGGCTTGATTTTGAAATGGATAACATCTGAGTTCTTCCTTGAAATTTTTACCGTAAATATTAGAATTCTCAATCTTTCCAAAAAGCCAAAGAACACCTAAATCGGACGTGTAGAGTGAGAGATATGATTTTTCCAAGTTTGTTCAGAAAATCAGGAAAATCCTGTTGCAGATTTAAGTAACGTCTGCTCTTTGAATTCCTGATAATTATACATTCATAAATAAATTGGTTTGATGACTATTTTCCCCTTAAACTAGACTTATAGAACTTTAAATAGAAATTTGAATCACGCCAATCATAGATCTAGGGAATTAATTATGAATTTTCAAAGTTTAATAAAAATTCTGAGAAATTAAAACTGAGTCTAAAAGTAAGAAAATTACAGGGATTCTAGGGATTAATAACCGAGTCCACATACCATGCTAATACTTACATGCTTATACCTCTAATTAGAGGTATAAGCATATTTTTTTAAATTTTTTTATACATTGTATTTGTTTAGATTTAAATTATATGCTGCTTCCTGAGATGTTTTTGGCACCGGTATCTCAAATTAATTAATTTTTAGTTTTGCATGTGTCTATAACACCAATATTATAGAAATTAATTAATTTGAGATACCGGTGCCAAAAACATCCCAGGAAGTAGCATATAATTTAAATCTAAACAAATACAATTTATAAAAAAATTAAAAAAAAATTAAAGCAAAATATGTTTATACCTCTAATTGGAGGTATAAGCATGTAATAAGCATGTAAGTATTAGCATGGTATGTGGACTCATTAATAACCACTGCTAATCCTCTAAAAATAATTCGCCTAGTTTGTTACTTTGCGACGCAAGAAGTGACTAATGATAATGATAAACGTTTATAGGTATACCTTGACACCTTAACCGATCCCAACACCTACCGGACCAGTAAAGATTGAAGTTTGAGGTGGGTAACTGTTATCTTATTAGCTTGTATGTATGTATTTCATGTATGACTGATCATGGTTGCTAGATGATTTGCATGTGTGTATCCTAGCTATGGATTGAGACTGTGTGTCCCATAAGGCTGCGTGTCCTAAAATGGAGCTGCATGTTCCATAAGGGCTGCGGTCCTTGGCCATTAACTGCGGTTAACGTGCGACTTGTTTACTGTGAATTATTCTATACTTATACATGTGTTATACTGTGATTTATATTTCATACCTACATATGAGATTAACTGTTACCCCTGGGGTTCATTCACTTGAACTTCAGACCGCATGAAAGAAACAGGTAGTGGATCGGGATCAAGAGGGAAGATGCAGCTATAAGGGTTACAGCAGATTTGACTTTTTGGAAAAATAGGATTAGATAGACTGTATTGTATCGTTTATCATTTGTCTATTTTTTTGGATTATTGTATTAAAATACCCTTAAGGGATCGATTCGAATCGCGAAAAATTTATCCTCATATTTTCAAACTAAGTTATTTTATGAAAGAGTTATCCCGTAATTAAGTCATCCAAATCATTTCGATGCCCGTACGCTACAACTATGATAAATAAAGGCGCATTTAGGACGGCGTTACAAGTAACAATGAAATTATACTTTTTGGAGTAAACTTTAAACAGAGTGAGTTGAAAAAGAATGCATATTTCTCAAGTAATAAATTACCTTTACTTGAGTACCATACTCGAGTAGCACTTACAATATACTCGAGTAGCATCCTGACTGAAGGGTATTTTGATAAAGGAATTCTTTATTTGGGTAGTCTAGGTCCTTTACTCGAGTAAATATATACTGCTACTTGAGTAAAGCCATGAGCGTATCTTGGAACTTAGCTTTGTTTGACATTACTAGAGTAACACATAGGATTTATTCGAGTAATATTTCTTCTGATAATTTCAACTGATACTAATATTCTACTTGAGTAATATTGATCCTTTATTCGATTTGCTTTTTGTGAACACTTGAACACACAATTAGATTGAGGTTACTTGAGTAGACATAAGGGCTTACTCAAGTAACACTAGTAACAAGCAACATTTACTTATTCAAAAAACTTAGTCATTTTCAGTATAAACCTTTAATTACTTAAGTCTTGTTATCATCAAAACTTTGAGAACTAACAAAAAGTAGCTGACCCTGGTAACTAAAGGCTATACTATGTCCATTAGATGGGGTCGGATAAGAATAATTTTAGCTATTTTATTTTGGGTTTGTAGTATTATGACATTTACATATTTTGTATTACTATACTAAGTACCCTATGAGATACTCCTGTTTGTAACCAAGAATAGTTTTAATTATCAATATGCTATAATATATCTATTTTGCCCACTACGTTGCACCATTATACTCTGATAATATGTCATTTTAATTGGGGTTTGACATACGATAGGTACGAGACCGATGACCCTTGCCACCATAACGATAACATAGATTTTTACCATGTTTATTATGCCCACTAGTTTCCCTTTTGTGGTTCTTATCAATAATCTTTCTCCACTTCAAATGGGAATTTGAATCACCGCAATTACAACCATGGCCATGTTGAAGCCTATAACCACGTTTACACCCATATCGACCACAATTAGATTCATTCGTTACTTCATTCACTTTTGAGAATGGAGTTGAGCCTATTAGATGAGATTCATGATTCTTGCAATAAAAACTTGTAAAGACAAAATTCAATATAATGCCAAATATAAATCCTTTAATTTGTTCTAAAGAACAAGGGGTCTATTAATGCCAAATATTTCATTTTGAGGCCTTCATGCAAATGGTGGCATATAAAAATCATAGATCGGGCATTCAGGATAAATAATTCTCTTTACAATGACAAGGGCCACAAATTTAAATTTCATAATATTTAACATAATTCAATATAATGCAATAAAAGAGAATTCATGAAATATGAAATGTTTTAACGCAATATAATAACACAAATGATAATAATTGAAAATTTGTAAAGACAAAAAATAATTCATAAAGTACGATATCATAACAAAATTAGAACTTTATGGCTTCAAAGCCATCTAGTTCTTATGGCTTCAAGCCACTTAATTCTCATGGCCTCAAGCCAATTAATCTCATAATGAGAAATTAAATCTATATGGGTTCGGCCTTTTATCTTAAGGATAAAAATTGAATACAACTTTCAGCCATACAATGAAATAGAAGACAAAAATCATATGAGTTCTGATCATGTAATCTCAAAACAAGATTAAAAAAAATTATAAAAATATGTAGTGTCGGCCGATCATTAATCATAAAGGAGAGGGGATATTAAAATAAAAATATGTAGATAGTGGATAGAGGAATCTCGGGAGGAGATGTATAAACACACATGTAACATTATAATTTATAATGGAAAATTAAAATAGCATGGCTTCTGACCATTAAAGAGATATGACTTCTAGTCATATTATATTAAAATAAGAAATCAAAGTGATATTACTTCTAGTCATATATTTTTAGAATAAGAAATTAGAGGTGTATGACATCCGGCCATACTAAAATAAAAATATCAATAATATAAAAGAACTTGTAAAGAAAATCAAAATAAAAATAACAAGAATAATCTTCAATCTTAGATATGGAACCCGATATTTAAAACAATTGGTAAAAGTATCTCTTTAATTCCATATAGTGGCTTAGATTATCCCAGATAGATAAAACAAACAAATAATTAAAGAAGGTAGATGAAATCATTAAAGAAACGATGAGAGAGTCATACTTTCGTTAAAACTTTCATGCTGATAACATGTTATAAAAAAAGGGAAAGATGAAAAGAGAAAGGAAGAATGAATTGAAAGTAAGAAAAAGTAATTCTTATTCACTATTTAGTGTTGTCTGAAATACATAACATGTGCCTTCTATTTATAGGTACAACTCTCTAGTGTGCAATTAATGTGATTCCATAATCATAGTAATTAATGGGTGATAATAGGAAACTATGGAGAACAGAAAATAATTGGAGATATGGACATCCACGCACAAATATAATATTCATAACATAAAACAATCTATTCTCATAGGTTTTGTTTTAAGAGAGTATGAGTAAGCATGTCCCAGCTTTAATTGTGGCATTTGTTTTTGTTTTGTGTGGTGGTGGTGGTGGTTTTTTTTTTTTTTTTTGGGGGGGGGGGGGGACTGTGCAGGTTCATACTTGATACATAGAAATGGCCATATGTTGGCAAATTTGAAGGATGCTTCAGTAGTTGCAAGGGGGTATCCCTTTTAAACAAGTTGGCATCCTTATCATGTTTTTTATTGTATTTCTATGTCCTGGAATTATTGGAATGAAACTAGATTTCACACTGATTATTTGTCTTCAAGGTTCTAAAATTCTGCTGGTATGCGTTTCTAAATTAAAAGTTGCAAGGGGCATTTTAATAGTTAAATTATTAGGATTGTTTTTTTCTCCCTTTCTCAACCATGTTCAATGGACCTTTAATGAAAAAGCAAAGCACTCAGGACTCTAATTAATATGGATATAAGAGCACAGCTTTTTCCCTAAAGATTGTTTCCTTAAACATGCAAAGCATAGGGATAGTCATTCTTTTATTTAGTCTACACATGCCATCAAGTTACGTGACATGAAAAGTATTATCTCTTATCCTAATTATAAGATCAGGTTGACTTTTTTTAGAGAGATTAACAAAATTAAATAAGTTACTTAATCATATTATATGTTGTGATCCTTAGATTATAAGTAGTTTATTAATCAAACTAATTAGCTTGGGGAAAAAAACTCTAAAGTAATTTAATTAACTCCTTAATTTTTTTCAAAAAAATTAACTTGATCTTATAATTAGGACCGAAGGGAGTAACATCTTTCATTGTGCCTATATATGCGAATTTAATGGAAGAGGAAAAACCTAAACGAACCCTAAATCTAAGGGGTGTAGCTTAAATAAATTGACCCTCAAAATATATTCTGGTCCGCTGTTTATATTAGCAAGAGATGGAAAAAGAACTTGACTATTTTAAAAGGCTTTGTATTTAGAACAGAGATGTATTCCATAGGGAGGTCCACTTGGCAATGAAGATGCTCACTTTCCATATTGATCCTTATCTCATCGGCACTTAACGAAAAGCACAACCAAATAAGTTCACGGTTAATAAGCAGAAGTGAGGAATTGTTTGGAACCTCTTTTTGGATTTTGTTTTGAGTAGAAAAATCTATTTTCACCCATCTAAAAATACATGAAATAAATGGATTTAACTTGAACTCAAAACGAAATAAGTTCAAAAAATAAAACCAAATATCAATTGTCCTTATATAATGTCATGTACTTCAATTCGTTTTTTTTTTCTCTTTCAATTATCAGTTATCCATAAAAGAATGGATTATAATCATCATCAGTAATAATACATTATTAATTTTAAATCTTTATGTGCTTGGGGAAGAATTTAATTATAAGTTATGATCCTAATAAAATGTTTCTTTAGTTATATATTGCATTATTAAGAGTGAGAAGTATGGATATATACACTTCATCCGGTCCTAAATATATGACATAGTTGACTTTTTTTGAAAATATTAAAAAAACTAAATAAGTTACTTAACCGTATCATATATTGTGTATTATAATATTATATATCAATTTATTAGTCAAACTAATTGGTTTGGAGAAAAAAAATATAAATACAAATACTCTAAAATAATTTAATTAGCTTCCTTAATCTCTCCAAAAAGTTAAATTTGTCTTATATTCAAGGCTGGAGATAGTATTAAAATAGTTGTGCATAAAAGTAAAAGTGGGTCTAAAAAGTTTACATATGTCATAGTGTTCCTTTAGGAAAATTGATGCATCAGTTTATGGAGCTATACTAATTACAAACTTTTGTGAAGAATTTGTTACTAATTAGTAATTACGATTTGGCTGTAATTATTTATGACTCAAATAATAATGCAAAAGGAAAATATTATAATTAAAAAAGCATAAAATAAAGGGAAAAAATATCAATATGTACAAACTCCCGTGCAACACACAGGAAGCACATGCTCGTATAAATAAAACTGGCTTACTGAATGGAAGTCTTTCATGGTGCAATAATTGAACTCAGTTTAGTTTTTTTTTCAGAGTTTTGCAGCTGCCGAAAATGCAAAAAAGCCTTCAACTAAGACTAGAACTTAGTCCCACATTGGGGAGTGAGGCATTGAGCAATCAAACGAGGAGATAAAAAGCTAGGCTAAGGGTCGGACACTCTCATTAAAAAGGAGGAGGTTCGATCCGGAGTTAGTCAATACTGGAGAAAACATCCTAGACGCTACGAAGCCACGGTAACCCGGTTAAGGTGGAGGCATATGTATTTTTAGATGGAGGTATGTATTTTTAGTCCCCGAATTCGCTACGGGGTAGGCTCCAAGCTCTACCCAACCCCTCTCAAAAAAAAAAAAAAAATGCTGGGCCAATCAGAGTTACTGAACCTACCTTTCTCGGCCTTTAGGCTAAGATCAAGTATAGTATCTGTTCTTATTAGTTTAATATCTGATACGTGGGTCATTGGCCCACATGACATTAACTTTTATAGGGGAAGAGTCCAATAGAGTAGCTTGCTACTAGGGACCTCAACCGCCGTCCTTGCCTTGCACTACAGCATGGGCCTGACGCACCCCACAAGGTCCAGTTCAAGCTTGGGCCTTGGTGAAAAGTGAAGATTGAGTTTGTAACGGATCAAAAAGTTTTGAATTCTTATCCAAAAAAAAAAAAAAAAAAAAAAAAAAAGTTTTGAATGATATTTTTGTTGGTTTATTTTTCCGGATAAAAATTTAGGTTGATTAAAGATTAGGTTAAACCTTCCTAATCTTTGCTCTCTCTCTCTCTTTTTTCCCCCTCAAAAACCCCTTGTTAATTCTTCAAGGTTATCTTTTTAAAAGAAATTATCATATCAAATCAATATTCCCTTTGGTCTTTTTTACAAAAAGCTTAAAACTTGAATTGGACTGGTCCTTTTTAGACAAAAATTGTCTCAACATTTAATTTTTATTTTTTCATCTTTGCCCCTCATAAATCATTATATTATATGGCATTAATTAAAAGGTGAATTTTTTTTTTCATTTTTTTCTTTTATACTCTTACTATTCTACATTCTCTTTCTTACTTTCCCACATTTATTTTCCATTTTCTCCCTCTTGCTTGCCTCTTCATAAATAAAGGCAAAAGAGCAAAAGCATGGCAATTTGTTAGTTCTCAATGTGTTTTGATGATTAACAACAATTGTAAACATGTGTTGAAGTTTTTGCAAAATCTGTCTAAAACCATTTATCGAGTTGTTTACTCGAGTAAAGGAATGCTTACTCAAGTATAGGACTGTTAAAGGATTGCCCAATTGGATTTTACCCACAATACTTGCAGTATGGATAGCCATACTCGAGTATTGACGTCTCAGAGAGCAATCGAGTTTTTGACAGAAGGTGCTTACTCGAATATAGGAATGATATACTCGAGTAAGGGTCATCCAGACAGCAAATGTGTTTTTCAAATTGTTCCTTACTCGAGTATAGGTTTTCATACTCGAGTATAGGCCATCCAGAGCAACCAAACTTTTCAAGTTAAGTCAATACTGCAAAGTATAGATCGCTATACTCGAGTATTGGACTTACGAGAGAGCAAATGAACTTTTGAACTTGAGTGTATACTCGAGTAAACACTTTCATACTCGAGTAAAGGGTCTTACAGAGAGCTCCCAAGTTTTTCTAACTCATGCATACTCAAGTAAGGGTTTTCATACTCGAGTAATGAGCTCTTAAACTGATCTTCAACTTGACTCATGTTCTTGCATATTCCAGTATGAATTTGTTTACTCCAAAGATAGACATGGAATGACTTCACACTTTTTCGAAAAAGAGTTGCATACTCAAGTAAGGATATGCATACTCGAGTATGAGACCATACAGAGAAGTCATCATTACGGCTTGAACTTGCTTACTCCAAAGTATACAAATGTATACTTTGCAAAGATAGAGGCATTTTACACTTAAAATTTTCAAGCAAATAGTTTCTTACTCGAGTACACCACTAGCTTACTCGAGTAAAGCCTTTGGTTTCAAAAGCTCAAGTCTTAAAGGTTTGCCTCTGGAAGTTGCTTACTCGAGTATCCTTTTGGATACTACAAGAAAGACTCTCTCACACGGTGACTTACTCGAGTAAAGATGAACTTACTCGAGTAACCAACGCCGAAACCAATTTTTGAATTATACGAATTTGCAAATCACTCTTGTTTGTTCTAATTGCTTTCATGAATCATTCACTTATGAACCCAACTATGTTTAACAAGTTTGTTGAGTGAATTTCAGTTAGCACGAGATGAAGATTATTGAAGGTCAAAGCCATAAAGCAAAAGTGTACGGTGCATTTAATGCACTTCGCAAATCAACCTTCTTTTGGATAATCCACCCGAGCACGCATTCTCAATGGTCAAGAATGCTTTCTTCATCAAGTAAACTCTTCTCCAACGGGCAAATCCTCGTGTTCCACATCGATCATATTAGCACCTGGATTAGTTGGAGTTTAGAGAGAAAGATGACCGACTTAATGCTAATCACCTACAACGGTTGGATTCATCATTCAACGGTCATTTAATGTTCTCTACCTATAAATAGAGTTCATTAACTTCTTCTCAAGGTGACACACCTACTGAGAGCGAAAATTTATTGATTGCCATTTATTGTGTTCAGCTTTCACCTGTATTGTATCAATCTGATACTTGTACTTCAGTGTTCATTTTATCTGCTCTGTGAGAGATTTCTATCTATAAATCATTTATTGATTGAGATAACCACAAGTCAGGGGACTTGGTGGTTGGGTGTATTGATTGCAACTTGTAAGGGGGAGTGAGTTCTAGAGAGAGAACTACTCTTGAGTACAGAGTTTGTAATCAGTTTGTGAGTATAGTGGATTGAAAATCCCAAGTGTGGCTTGGAGACTGGATGTAGGTCAAGGATAAGACCGAACCAGGATAATTTCTCTTGTGCAAGCTTTCCTTCCCTTCCTCCTCTGCTATAATCTGTTTTTACTTGATTAAAACAGAGCACTTTCCGAAAAGTTTTTAAAATACCCAATTCACCCCCCCTCTTAGGTATATAGCTCCATTTACACAATTGAGATTAGTAACATATGAAAACACACGTATGAAAGCATATTACATACCTCGAGATTTTAGCCATCGATGTAATGCCTATTTGGATCAGTAATAAAAGCTACTTTTCCAATATGATTTATGACATACTAGCAACTTTACAAATAAACATATGTTGTTGTTTCCCTTACATCTATCATGAATTCTTTATTTGGAATTTCCAAATCACTCTCAATATTTGTGTTCTTGTCAAATTTCTTGAAGTACATCATGTAACCATAATGAATGGTCAAATTTCAATCACCATTGGTCTCAACTCAATCTGTTGATAAATTGAAACTTAACAAGGTGAGTGCCATGTAAAACCAATGTTCTACCATAATTAGATGTTGCAATCCTTCATATGTGATCACTCTTAATGAGTTTGATCACTCCCACTAATTTTAGTAGTTCTAAATAATTTGGCATTTTAAAATACTACACAAACTATAAAATATAGTGAACAACTCACTAGAATTCCTACCACATCTCGTATCTTCAACAAAATATGCAACCTCAGCCTCTCGAGACTATTTTCCTTCCACACTCTTTCTTTTATAAGATAATTCTATGAAAGAGTACATTTTAAAACGAGCCTCCATCCTTTGAGATTTCAAAAAGGATTTAAATATAAATTTTGTTAGAATCTCATAAAAAATATACATAATTTTCTTTAGCGTGTCATTTAAGAGGAAAACCATATCATTCAACATGTCTATTAACATTATGTTTCTTATTGCAACAATATCACCTACATTAGGTGAGTACAAGTATGAGGAAACTAAACATATAGACTAAGTTCCATCTACTGATGATGTACTTATCATGTCACATATCTCTTCCAGTTGACCTTACTATATTAATCCTTTTGCCAAATTAAATAACTCACTTTTGCTTTATATACTCTAAAAGTGTAAAATGACACTTCTTAACTATAAAGCAAATAACGTTCAAGTATTGTCTTGAGTCACATTTAAAGGGAATGAACTATTTCATCTGTTAGAACATAACCAAAGTGGTAAGTGTATATCCATTATTGCCTCCAATCAAGCCTTTTTAACAATAGACAAATTAAACTCTATATGCCTATTACTTTATGGCTTTGAAGTTGATATCATGATAGCCCCCATTTAGAATCTCATTCTTTTTCTAAATTTGAGTCAAACCATGATATACATATTTTCAATGAATATTTAATATCCATGAAGAGGGGTATAATGACTCATGCTAATGAGATAATAAAATGAAGACCCTTCTACTAAAATGAATGGAGGCATCTTACCCTATTATGGAGAACTAATTTATAGTCAACAAAACAACACAATGACATTTATAAAAATTTCTAAGTTCGTCTTTTCAAATTTATAGTCAACCATTGACTTTGTTCCATTCTTTATGTACCCACAATGACCAACTCTTAATTGAGACTATTTTAATGAGAAAACTACATCTCATAATGTTATTTCACTTCTTAATTATGCCGTATCATTAACTACTAGAACTTTCATAATGCCAATTTTATCCTAATGGAAGGAGTAATGGGCCTGTTTGGGTTGGCGGTAAGAATGGTGGCTTAAAAGCTATCTAACTTTAAAAAAGCTCGGTAGGAAAAAAGTCAAGTTATTTGTGTTTGGATTGTCCATTTGGCTTTTACAGAAGTGGCTTTTTTCTAAACTGAGGAGTGTTTGGATTATTATTTCAAAAGTCAGTTGAGACAAAAAATGACTAAAAAGGGTATAAATTTTATTAAATACTCCCCCTGAACTTAAATATAAGATAGAATTAATATTTTTTAAAAGATTCAGAAGCTAATTAAATTAATTAAGAATATTTTTTATTCTTTTTTTCTTCAAATTGATTAATTTGACTAATAAACTAACACATAATTCAATAAAATCATGATTTGTTAATTTTTTTGTCATTAATTAATAAAATAAAGTTCTTAATTAACAAAAGAAAATCCCAATTAAGTATAACTTTTCTCTTTCTCTCTCTCTTTTCCCTTTTCTTCTCTCTCCCCCCTGCGTCAAAAGTGGCCCCACGAAAACAATTAAAGACCAATGCTACTTCCTCCTCTCTATTCTTTCTCATCTGATACAAACGTAATAGCAAATTGGGCCCACTTTTGCCCCCACCAAACCGCCCCTCTCTCTATAAAAAAAATGGACAAGTGTCGAAAAATGAATGGGCCCCAAAAGAAGCTGCGTTTCGTGGGATTAAAGCTAGAGGGGAGAGCTTTTTGGTAAATGGGCGTTTATATAAAAAGCCCAAGAGCAATTAAGCCAACCCAAACACACTTAATTGGACTTTTTTCTCATTGCCCCATTTGCTTAAAAGTCACTGAAAATTTTACACATAAATGCTCAAAAAAAAGACAACCCAAACAGGCCCAATATTTATCTCCTTATAGGCTCAACAATTATCTCTAATAAATTCTATTAAACTAAACAATTAAATAGATAAAAATCATGCTACAAAATCTAAATGAAAGTTAAGTGCTTACAAAACAATTATAAGAGGCAAAAACCATCACAAATAAGCGTGTGTTTATCAATGTAAATCATACAATTATAAATACGTATCACTAAGGTTTGCATGTGGGGAAAGACAATAGCATAGCATGAATTTATCTT
This sequence comes from Acacia acuminata, assembly GCA_019022655.1. Lineage (NCBI taxonomy): Eukaryota > Viridiplantae > Streptophyta > Magnoliopsida > Fabales > Fabaceae > Acacia > Acacia acuminata. The sequence continues at coordinate 65,458 of JAFJYI010000467.1, read as the reverse complement.
GAATTAATGAATCTAGAACACAATTATATTTCCTAATACATGTGGGGTACTTAGAAAATACAATGTCATTCTATTTCACCCTAACTAATTATGCAATTATAATTATCTACATGTGGGTAAAGATTAATTATAACTATATATTTAATTACAATTGATATTCTATAATGCCATATGTGATTAAAAATGTGCGTGCAACAAAGTTGAGGATGTTGCGGCTACTCCCTAGGAAATAAGCACGCTAATCATGAATATTATGTGCATGTAAAACATAAATATGCACAAATAACCTAATGAGAACTTAAACAATTAATTTAATCAACAAGAGTAAATAAATAACTAGAATTCTCACACTTTGATTAAATTAATTACTCATTGATTTGAGTTGATGTTTTAAAATTCATAAGTGATTATTTACACATACAACATTGAGGATGTGGTGGGCTACTACCCAATATGCAGAACAATCGCAAATATCAACTATGTGCATTTAAATTTCAAATATGCACAAATCTTTAATGAGAGTTTAATTGATTAATTTAATCAACAGAAAGTGACTAAATAAATCATCATAGATAAATTCTCCCACTTTTTTGTGCATCCAAATTAAATCTAATATATGCACATCTTAATGGAGGGATTAACTAATGAATTTCATCAACCAAAAATTAAATTAATAACCCTCCCAATCGTTTTATATATCCTAAAAAATTGTAAGAAATCAATTTCACCATATTTCAACTCAAGTATAATTTTTTCAAATTCAAATAGTTGAAAAATTGAACAAAATTAATTACATACATATTAAGGTAATTGTGTGATAAACCAAAACAAAATTTTGCAAATTACTATAATGCAAAAATAGCTAAAATTAATTTTCCCAAAAAATCAATCAGAATTCAAATATTTTGATCAAGTAAACATTTATAGGATGAAATAGAAATTAAACCCAAACAATTAATCAAATGTTTAATTTCTTGAAATGAAGGGAAATTGCCAAATAATTGAGCACAAAATAGAGTCAAGGAAACTTTACTGAACTAAAATAATATCCAAAAATCAAAATTGAAGGCCTCAGTATCAATAACTCAATACATTTTTTTATTTTATCTTGATTCATAGTAACTCAATACATTGAACAACAACGAATTAAAATAAACACATACCTGGATCAAAATGTGAATCAAAACATGACTGAGAAAATATACTCTTTTTTTTTTTTTGTCAACTTAACGGCCCAATAAAAAATTGCTAACAAAATTAGGCCCAGATGATTTATTAATAAATTAAAGGCAGAAAAAACAAAAATCTGCAATTCCGAAAGGAAACCCAACATTTCGTCCAGCCTATAAAGTCAGAAAACTAGAAAAAATAATAATAATAATGTCCAGGCCTAGTACATGCAAAAGGTTATATATGAATAAACAAAAAAATGGATGGTAAAGGATTTGTTCAAGTCCCAAGGATGTGTGTTCGATCCCCGCGCCGTCATTGGACTCCTTTGTAGGCGATATCGTAAATTCCCATTAAGTGCTCAAAGATCCCGGGCCGTCTTCAGCTTGGTGGGGGACGATGTCGAACCCTCCAAAACTTTTTTATATAAAAAAAAATGCTAAATGAGTAATGAGTATAATAACTTAGAAACAAGATTTGTTTAGCTCCAACATTTTTCTGAGAAAATAAAGCAAATGTCTTAAATAACATAAACAAAGCCAATAACTAAAATCCAGAAAATTAGACAATTATATGGGACATCAGCTCAGAAAACAAAACCCAAATAATGTAGGCCAGAATAACAAAAACAAATTCAGACAACTTCACAATAAAAATCCAAACGGTTTCCAAGGCCTCCGATCCATTAATCATTTAAAAGCAGGGGGAAAAAATCATAAGCCCAAAACGTCAGTGTTAAAAATATATATATATTTTTTTGTTAATGATCAAGAAAATAAAAAAGGCCCAGGTTCTGGAAAATAAGCACAAAACAGAAAGCTCAGAAACCCAAAACCATTAGCCCAGCTCAATTCATGTTTTTTTTTTTTTTTTTTGGGTTGCCCAGCCGGTTCACCGGGGCTTGTCCCCGACTAGTCCGGATCCGACCCGGGTCGGGCACCTGACTTTGGTGGGGGAGTCTCCCAACGGGGGTTTTTTTGCATCCACAAAGATAAGAAACAAACAAATAATTATATCAACAAAAAAAAAAAAGAAACAAACAAATAAAACAAAAAGGGGTAAAGGAAACAACCAAAGCCGAACGCATATGGCCCAAAATGTTAGGCCCAAGTCACCTGAATGACTGAAACGAACCACTTCACTCATTGGGCTGAACGACGCTGTATCGAGGGCATCAAGGGCACATCTGCCGCTAAAGCCAGGAAATCAGGTCGAGCTTGTCGGTCTGGCCCGTTTAAGCATTGACCCTTCAAGGGCCGGGTTTACAAAATGGAGCCTCCAAATAAAGTCAGATTTAAAAGGGTTAGCCCTGTACGGCTGACCAGTTAGGCCCGTTTATTTTTTTTAAGGGTTAAGTAGTAATTTTGCCCCTGAAGTATATGCCCGGGAGTAATGTTGCCCCGAAAGTTTTTTTTTTTTATCTCAATGTTGCCCCAGAAGTCCTAAAACGTAGCAATGTCGCCCCTCTCTTAACTACCGTTTACTTTGACCGTTAATTTTGACTAAAATTGCTTACTAGGCAGCCACATGTGCTCTTATTTTCCAACTCATCACCACACGTCATCCCTTCTCTCTCCACCTCCTCCGTCCTTTCCTTCCTCCGATCCATCCATCACTGTAAATGGCAACTTGTAATTTGTAAAAATATCCTATTAAGAAAAGGGCTAATGTATACATTTGGTCCTTTATGTTTACCTCTGGTATCATTTTAGTCCCTTAAGTTTGTAAAGTGCAAGTTTGGTCCCTTAATGCTAACACCGTTAGTTTGACTTAACAGAAAATACTAACTTAACAATTTTAAGTGATGATTATGCAATTAAATGCTGACTTAGCAATGTTAATATTTTAATAAATTAATATTTTAAATCCTATTAATTGAAAAATATTTAATTTTCTTCGATAAAAAATATATATTTAATCTTCACAATTTTTGAAAAACCACAAAACAATCAAAGATTAATTTTTTTTTCAATTAATAGGATTTAAAATATTAATTTATTAAAATACTAACATATAAGCATGCTTGGTCAACATTTGATTGCACAGTCATCGCTTAAAACTGTTGAGTCAGTATTTTTCTTTAAATCAGACTAACGGTGTTAACATTTAGGGACCAAACGTGCATTTTACAAACTTAAGGGACTAACATGATACCGTGAGGCAAACATAAAGGACTAAATGTATACTTTAGCCTAAGAAAATTATCATTCAGAAAACCATTCATAGATTGAAAGATTTGATGCTGGCATACTAAATTATCAAGCAGTTTCTCGTCATGTTGAATAAGGATTAGTGGGTGGAATAGCATGAATCTGAAACCAAACGACATTTTTCGAGAGATCCCAAAAGCCTAGCGATAAAATTTCCCTTAGGTAAACATGAACCTGCATACACTTGTCTGAGGCGCAATAAGGGGGCACAAGCCCCAGAAATTTTAATTGTCTTCAATTTTATCATAGATTTAGAAGACTGAGGATCACAAAGAGGTTTTGAAGAAAAACAAAACAAGTAATCAAGGCATAAAAACGTAATAAAAAACAAACAGAAACATATACATGAGCAACATTAAGGAATGAATTAACCCAAACTCACGCCGAATTTGATTAATCTGGGCCAAAAACAAAATGGTGAATTTAAACGCACGTAGCTTACCCGCATGACTTCAAATGAGGTAACCCATATAATTACAACACCCGCTATAAGAAATAATCCAGCCTCGTATCTCCAACCCATCACAAATCAAACAATGTGCAGTTGGGGAAACTAAAGAAACTGCAAAAATTTGCGCGATTCTTGCCGCCTAGATCTTCCGCTACGTCTTCCGAGCTGCTGATCAGCCTCTAGTTCTTTTCGGTCGGATCTTCATCGATTTTGAGATATTGGTCCTGCTGCTCTCTGGTTTGTCCCTCTGTGTTGTGTTTTTTTACTAGCGTTGGGTCGATCTTGCTTTCGTTGGTAATGATTGTCGTCGCCATTGTTTACGTTCATGGCGCCTTGAGGATGCCGGAAGATATGTTCATGGAACCACAAAAACACAACTCATCACATCCCAATAATAATGGGTATGTCTGTAACATCCCAATTTTTGAAAACGTTTTCACGGTATCTTGATCAGAGTTGAGCATCGGAAGTAAATAGTATTGAAAAGTAACTGATAAATATCCACTGTAATGTATGTGCTTTTAACAGCGTTACAATTTTTTTTTTCAAATGTTGATATTGTAAAGTACATGTCCGTAGGACTTTCTCCAGCTGGTTCCTACATCTGCTGCTTACCCTTGTCTTCGATCCTGTTTACTCGGATCCCGGCTATGGTAAGAGCCGAGGTTCAATAACCATTGAACCTCGTGTAATCTAACCTCATGTTCATGTACGCTTATGTATGACAGTTATCTCATGACATCACAGCTATATTCACATATATAAAAACAAGTAATAACAACACAAAATGCACCGCATATGAATGTTATTACAAATCATGTACTATTCACCGGTGCCACGATGGCCTATCGTGTCCTCGCGCTAGGAAAACTCAACGGCGTTATCATGACTATAACCCGTATAAAGCTGTACGTGTATGAACAATTCTTTTAAAAACAGAGTCACGTTTATGAACATATCTATCACATATAGGTATACAAGAAACATCGAGTTAGTGTTACGAAGACGCGTCCGTACCTTCGTCGGTGTTGTCGGTACGTTGACGGTCGGGCGGTGATCACGCGTATCCTATAATGGTAATATCGTATTTATTAATTTACAAATAATATCCTATGGGATATCCTGGCCACTAATGACTATTTTGCCCTTGCAACATTTATTTTCCACTTTGTTTCCTCAAAATTCGTAGAACAACGCTGGTACAAATCTGGGCAGCATTTTGTCTAACTTTGAAAAATCATAGTTAATTCTAGGAACATCGAAACGAGGATCCGTAAAATTCCTTGGAATCCTTAGGATGTCTATTTTCAAGTAAAAATAACCAACCTTTCCCAGATTTCACGTATCATTCCCAGATTTAAATTTTTGAGCCTCTGCCCAGCATTTTTCCAGAAATTCGTAGCCTAACTTTGAGGATTTTTATCTCTCTGTACAGAAATCATTTTGACATGTTCTTGACATATTTAAAAATCCATATATGTCTATTTTAACCATGAATTTTCTCAGAATTTTGTGACCATATTTTCAATATGAAATTCTAGCGTTTTCATCACTGCCTCCAGAAATTCTGAAACCGATGAAATTTCGCCAGAACTTCGTTATTTTGATGATTTTCTTCCAGAAATTTTGCTATATGACCTTCCTCATCGTTTTTTGGAAATAAATCCAATTTTGACCATAAAAACATGTAAATAAAATTATCCTAGCATATCTAAGATCTACACTACTTCTATCTAAAAATTAAAGAACTAGAACTTAAAGCTAGAGCTAGAGAACTTACCAAGAACTTTGCTCCTCCTTTCTTCAAGGTTCTCACTCTCAATTTCTCTCTATATTTCAGATGTGTTGCTTTGTGAATTGGTGAGGATTTATGAAGCTAAGTGCTTGCTATTTATAGGGAAATGTTTGGGCATTTGTGTAATTATCTTGCAAGTTCTCTTCTTCAATCCTAGCCCTTAGATCTAACTCTTCCATCAATGGCTCATGTCTCTTGTGTCTCTTTAAGACACAAACTATGAAGGAAATGGTTCTCATTGGTCCATCCTATTTACATAGGATTAAGGTATTTATTTATTAAATTCTCTCATTGGTGGATTTCAAATGAAATTGAATTAAACACAATTCCACTACACACACAGCTCACTCCACCGTCCTCTCTCCCTCTCTCCCCCAATATTCAATTTTTCAATTAATGCACCATGTGAACCCATGTGCATTTGTTCCCAAAAATATCTAGGTTTTATTTGACAATTCTATTCTTCTTCCACAATTTATGCAAACCGTGTTTCACTTTTTTTTTTTCTTCAATTTGTTGTATTTTAAATCATCTCATATCATCTAGAAGGAAGACTCCCATTGGATGATTTTAATTCACAAGGATTACACTTTATGAAGTTAAATTAAGCCCTTAGGATTTAGCTTTATTAGATTTAATCCAAGCCTCTAATTTATGTTGGAAAAATCCTACTACTATTGATGATATTTGTTCACATATTATGTGCTCTTAGGATTTATTTATTTGCTTCATCTTCTTTTCTTTAATTTAACCAAGAATTCGCCCCTTCTAAATAAATATTGGGGGATGTTGATTTAATTATGTTATAATCCTTAATATAATGTTTTAGGGGTTATTAAGTCTAATTTTTAATTTATGATAGGTTACTATACTTATTATGATTATTTGAAACTCATTTGATGCTAATCTTACTCCTTTATTAGCCTTTATTTACTAATTATTCTCATGTATTCTTAATTATGACTTTTTAAGTTAATTTATTGATTAATCATAAAAATTACTTTAATCACTTCAATTATTGCAACTAGCTGTTGCTAATTTTTCTCTAATTGATTTTATCATATCTAGATGTTAAGATATCAATTTAGAATATATTATGATCTCCTATATTAAAATAAATACACCATAATGTTTGAGACCACATATTCACTTTATTTTAATAGGCACTATTTGCCCACAAATATTATTTATGAGGAATATCAATTTTAGGGTACTTTATAATCCCTATTTGAGAGTTAGGAGGGTTGGTTCTGATTCTATTAGATTCTAAGCCCAAATTGTCCTATAAATTTAATAATAAGAAACCAATAATTTAGAGACAACATACTCTCCTATTAGAATAGGTATTATTTATCAAAAATGTTGTATAACAATTTTCGGGGTATTATAATGTCTCCATCTGCATGGCGCCGCCGCAATTAACTCTGCTATTGCCGCCGCTGCTGCAGTTAACGGAGGAGGGAGAGAGAGACAAATGGAGAGGAGGAAGGAAGGGACGGGGGAGAGAGAGGGGATGACGTGTGATGATAAGTTGGAAAATATGGAGAATCACTGTAGAGGCCCATTTAACCACAATTAGCCCAATAAGGGCCCCAAGAATCTGATTTTCCCAGAACAAGCCCTAGGGCCCTGATTGGGATTGAATGAATAAAAGAAAAGACCAAAAAACACCCCTGATTTAAAAAGCAAAAAGGAAGTCTGGAAAAATAAAAAGTGAACAGACGCATTATTCAGTTTTGGCGCCCACACGAGAAAGAGAAGAAACCATCGTAGAAGGCAAACGTGAGGGAGAGAATAGCTGGGTTTTTCCTGAACCTATATTTTGCTCAACTCAGCGAGGGAAAGAACATCTATATTACCAATCATCCACTTCGTTATAGGCTGAACTCATCTACCCATGAATTTGCTTTTGCTGAACCTTTTTTTCAGTTGAAGGTTGGGTGGCTGAAAGGTTGGATCTTGGCCAAATTTATGTTATAATCAGATAGGAAAAAGGTAAGAAATACTAAGATTTTGCTCAAGATATCATTATCACCATTCTAGTTGGTCTTTATCATTTTTGGATTGAGTGAAAAAATGTTGCTCTTTTTTGTCATGAAAACAAGAGAGAAAGATGTGTTTTTAAGTGGGAATAGGTGCATGGGATGAAGCTACACTTGGTTGAAAAACGCTGAAATGGGATAGTTGTAAAGATGACTGATATAGTTGTTAATATGACTGATATAGTTGTTAATACGAGCTGAATGTTAAAACGTTGTAGGTTGCTCTATTTTGGGGCATGGAAACAGAGGGAGGTCTGTTTGTTAGGGGGAATGACTGAATGTGAAAACGGTGAAATGATATTGTTGTAAATGTGACTTTGTTAGAGTTGTTAATGTGATCATTAAAGTTGTTAATACTCACTTTATGTTGCAGATCATAATTAAAGATGGCTAAGATTACTTCGGGAAGAACATATTATGTTTCTTCCATGTGGGAGGTTTCTTTGTACATGGGGGAGGACAACAAAGTGATTATGTTGGTGGAACGGTTAGAACAAGAGGCATCAACAAAGGAACAACATATGAGGAATTGCAAAGAATGATAGTGTCTTTTATTGGGGCAGAAAATACTGAAATATCCGTGAAGTTCAAGCTTAGTCTGGATACATCTACATTTGTTGATCTTGTAGATGATGAAGGGGTAGAACATTTAATAAGGTATAATGAAGAATATTATCATGTGTACATTGAAGAAAATGAGAATAATCACAATAGACCACAACAAATGAATATTCAAATCGAAGAACAAGAAGTGTAAGTCTTGTTGTGTTAACGATTGCAATTTGTTCGTATATAAATTGTCATTACTTGGTTATCATTACTTGCACTAATAATTGTTGTTTGTCGCAGGAGGGATCAAGTCTTTGGAGGTGCAATTGAGTTGTCTCTGTCTCCATCTCAAATGTACAATGACCCCTGATATTGTTGTAAATGACCCATGTTATTGTTGTAAGTGACCCCTGTTATTGTTGTAATTAGGTACTGTTATTGTAGTAAGCGAGTACTATTATTGTTGTAAATGACCCCTGTTATTGTTGTAAGCGAGTACTGTTATTGTTGTAAGCGAGTACTGATATTGTAGTAAGTGAGTACTATTATTGTTGTAAATGACCCCTGATATTATTGTAAGTGACCCCTGATATTGTTGTAAATGACCCATGTTATTGTTGTAAGTGACTCGCTATTATTGTAAGTGGGTACCGTGTTGTATTGTAGTAAGCGAGTAAGCGATCTTGTTATTGTTGTAAATGACCCCTTGTTGTTGTTGAAAATCGATATTGTAGTAAGCGAGCAATCGCTATTATTGTAAATGACCCCGATATTGTTGTAAGTGACCCCTGATATTGTTGTAAGTGACCCCTGTTATTGTTGTAAGTGACCCCTGTTATTGTTGTAATTAGGTGCTATTATTGTAGTAAGCGAGTACTGTTATTGTTGTAAATGACCCCTGTTATTGTTGTAAGCGAGTACTGATATTGTAGTAAATGACTATTATTGTTGTAAATGACCCCCTGTTGTAAGTGACCCCGTTATTGGTGTAAGTGACCCCGTTATTGGTGTAAGCGAGTAATTATTGTAGTGTATTATTGTAAATGACCCCGATATTGTTGTAAGTGACCCACGATATTGTTGTAAATGACCCATGTTGTTGTTGTTGTAAGTGACCCATGTTATTGTTGTAATTAGGTAATCGTTATTGTAGTAAGCGAAATCGTTATTGTTGTAAATGACCCCGTTATTGTTGTAAGCGAGTACTGATATTTTAGTAAGCGAGTACTGTTATTGTTGTAAATGACCCCTGATATTGTTGTAAGTGACCCCTGATATTGTTGTAAATGACCCCTGTTATTGTTGTAAATGACCCCTGTTATTGTTGTAATTAGGTACTGTTATTGTAGTAAGCGAGTACTGTTATTGTTGTAAATGACCTCTGTTATTGTTGTAAGCGAGTACTGATATTGTAGTAAGCGAGTACTGTTATTGTTGTAAATGACCCCTGTTATTGTTGTAATTAGGTATTGTTATTGTAGTAAACGAGTATTGTTATTGTTGTAAATGACCTCTGTTATTGTTGTAAATGACCCATGTTATTGTTGTAAGTGACCCCTGTTATTGGTGTAAATGACCCCTGCTGAAGTTGTTAATCCTGTCCATTATTTTGCAGTTCTCAAACCATGACCACATCAAAACAGAAGCACAAATTTCTTGTTATCAACCCATGACCACATCAAAGCAGAATCAAAAAATTTATGTTGTCATTGAATAAAGATTATCAAGTCAAGATCAAGACACAATTTACAAAGGAACAAGTACATGGATGTCATCCTCATGAATACAAAGGAGTCATAAATACATGTGTGTCCTAACAACTATGCCCCCTAATGTCTCTTCAATTTCTTGTGGTAGTCCTCCATTAAAGACAACACTTTTTGCCTATGGTTGTTGCAAGGATGGGTGACAAGCCACTATAAAAAGCCCACCTTCAATTCACGAAGTTCTTCGTCGGTGAAGTGTGGCATTGTATACCCATCCGCCCCTTGTTCTGAGCCATCCCACGATTGTAGCCAGGATATAACATGAACCCCACATGAGTGCCTAAAATAAAATAGACAGATGGTATCAAGTAAAATCAGATATCAAACTTTAGCAGACACCACAAAAAATGCAAAGAAATAAAATAGACAGACGTGTCACTTTGGAGATGGACTTTAGCCCATGTAACATCCTTGGGGATTTTGTTCTCATCTTCTAACAACTCTGGCTTGACTGTTCGGAGTATATCCAAGAAACGATTGTTGTATATAAATTGTCCTGCCCTCTCCTTTTCCATTTATTTTGTTGGACTATATACTTTTAATTCATTTTGTTGTATTCCTAAATTTTTACCAGCTATGAGTTCTAAAGGTAAGAATATTGCTTTATAACCTTTCTAGAAGAGTGAGATTTCGTTGTTAATTTATGATTCTTCTTTTATTAAAGAGAAAAAATCAAAAGTATTCTTTTACATATTCATTAAGTTGTAAGTTTTACATGTTTTTTTTTATAAACCCTCAATATTCAAGTCACCTAACATTTTAATTAATTTTTTCTATACATAATTCTTACTAAAAATCACTTGTTTAATAGAATTAGTTCCACACCATTTTATTTTATTTATTATTCTTCTAAATGTTTTAACTTTCAATAACTTGTGTGAAAATTTAGAGTAAAATATTTTTGTTATTAAATGACAGAACAAATTAGAGATTGGTTCACCTCATCCATGCAATCATTTGTTTGTATTTTCATTCAAGTATTTAAAACAACAAAAATAGAAGATATAAGAAAATTTGTAGTCATTAAATCACATCCCCAACCAAACCAATCAAGAAATCAATAAACAATTTTACCCGATAAACCTTAAAATTTAACCAAAAACCACAATTTAATTAAGGGATTAAGATTTCTCAAGTGACCGGAGATAAGATTCTCTCCAAAGATTTGCTTTGCTTTCAAAAGGGGCATTCACAATAGCATTCAAAGGTTTGCTTTGAGAACCTAAAAAACAGAACACAGGAAATTTAACTCAAGAAGCTTGAGAATTGACATATCAATGATTCAGTGATCTCTAATCACACAAGTTTACCCTTGTCTTTATTTGCTGCTTACACAAGAATTGACAGATCATAAAGTTTATAGTTTTACAAGTTACATGTCAAAGAAATTATCTGAAGCAAGAATCCCATGCATCTAGTTTTTATAATGGTACAGAAAATGCTCTATGCAAACTGAAAAGCAGAACTAGATGAGATAAGAAACAATCAAGCATAGTTTTTCTTAAAAACATAAATAAATAGATCAGCATATAAAAAACTGCATCTCTTTTCTTTATTCATGATTTTTTAGAACTCAAGGACACAAGAGTGCAAGCTTATAGGACAGATCTTATTCAAGGTCATGAAATAACTGCATATAAAAAATTGCATCTCTTTTGCAATTGCAGAGTATGGCATGAACTCTGGGCCACATAATAGACTATTTCAGAACACAAGTCAACAAAGATTATCAACAATAACATGCATTAATCATCGCTAAAAATCTGGTTGCCAAAATAACATTCGCAATGGGCCAACTAATATCAAAATTATTATCTTTCTTCAATCCCCATCAAAGCTTGGGTGTTTTCAACACTTCATAAAAAACTATCTTATTGAATAAAAAGATAAGACTAGTATTCAAATGGATGACTTTGAATATACTAAGATCCCAAGATTTCCACCCTTTCATTACATTCCTTTATATTATTGACAAAAAGGTTCCAAAGATAAACCAGCTATGCTGAAAATAGATTGTTCCAAAGACAAGTAAAAGAATACGCCAATTTTAAGGCTCTTATTCATGTTCATAACTAAGAGAAAAAGTAACCTCTAAAACATTGAACTGACAGGAAAGTCATTATCTCATTGGCATTTTCTACGGACACCAAAACCTCTTACTCAATCCATTACTCATATTTTGTGCCACCCACTTTCATTTTGAAAATCACTAAAAATCCATTTTTTATCGATTCAAACTCAAACTGAGCAAGCTGCATTGACCAAAAAAAAAAAAGAATGGAACACACAACAATGGTATAAAAGATACGAAAAACCCTAATCCCCAAAATGTTACCTACAGGCGAACCACGACGATGGCGACGGCGAGACGCACGAGCTTCAGAAGGTCGACGGCGTTCAGAGAAGAAGCCGAGTGAGCGAGGAGCACAGAGATGAGAGTCGAGCGAGGAAAGGAGGGGAATGATTTTGAGATGGGGGATTCTTGAAATTGCACGTTCCTTTTTCCTTCAGAGTAGGTTGGTTTTTTTTTGGTAATTTCCCTTTACAATTCAATCCCAATCAAGGCCCTAGGGCCTGTTCTGGGAAAATCAGATTCTTGGGGCCCTTATTGGGCTAATTGTGGTTAAATGGGCCTCTACAGTGATTCTCCCTGGAAAATAAGAGCACATGTGGTTGCCTAGTAAGCAATTTCAGTCAAAATTAATCGTCAAAATAAACAGTGGTTAAGAGAAGGGCAACATGGCTACATTTTAGGACTTCCGAGGTAACATTGAGGGGAAAAAACTTCTAGGGCAACATTGCTCTTAAGCAAATACTTCAAGGGCAAAATTGCTATTTAACCCTTTTTTTATGGCTAAATTTTTATTTTAAGAAGTTGTTGCTGCATAATTTATTTTTATTTATTTATGTCATTGAAAGGTTAGGTGCTTAAAACAATCTCCTGTAAGAACATGTTGAAGACTAAAGTATTATATATATGTTGTCATTTTTAGTATGATTCGTGTTTATTAGTACTAGTTAATATTCCCTTCGGTTTTAAATATAAGACAATTGACTTTTTTTTTTTTTTTTTTTTTTTTTTTTTTTTGAGATTAAGGAAGCTAGATAAGTTATTTAATCATATTATATATTGTGTATCTTTAGATTATATATAAGTTTAGTAGTCAAACTAATTAGGTTGGAGAAAAAATAAAAATACTCTGAAATAATTTAATTAATGTCCTTAATCTCTTCAAAAAAGTCAATTATCTTATATTTAGGACTGGAGGGAGTAGTTAATCCGGTCTAGTTGGTTAATGACCCAAAAAAAAATGTTTCACTTAATTTATTTCAGATGACTCTAATTTATTTAATGTTGACAACATTTATTTGATAAATTAAAAATTAAATTGTTGTAATTTATTAATTATATTTCTTTAAAAAATACAGAAAAATAGTTAAAATTTATAAAAATGGCTTTCAGTGCCCGACCCGCATGCTCATGCTCACGGGCCGAACTTTAAAAATTAGATGTTTTTCTTCCTCGGGACCTAAAAGGGCGGCCCTTTTCTGCCCTAGCCCTTCAAGGGCCGGGCTAGCCCTGTAAGGTTGGGCTAGCTCTGTAAGGTTGGGCTAGCTCCAATTCGCTCTATCTGTCATTGAGACAAAACATCGTCATTTTGCATCATCTCCCCATCAAGCTGGATCCCTAAGGACCCGACCTAACCCTATGGCTCAACCCAGTAAGGGCCCGACGCAGTGCCGATGCTAGAAACTTTAGGCAACATTTTCCCGGAGATTCCAAGCACATTTTTTGGCTATTTTGACAGCAAACTTTATAGAAAAACACGGTAAACAAATTATGTACCATAACTTTACCAAAAACACACGCAAAAATAAAATCTAAGATTGACGTTTGAATATGAATAGTTAGGATTTAAATCATGAATAGAGAGGCGGCGGTCAAAATAGAAAAATTAAGGGAAAATCCATTTAAGGGCCCTTTTAGGAGAAAAATCCAAAAAAGGGCCCCAAGATTCAAAATCCCAAAAAGGGCTCTTGGGCCTTTTTTGGGATTTTTAGAATCTACATGAGTTGTAAATGTGCCGATATAGTTGTTAACCGGGGCTATATTGTTTTAAATGTGGTGATTTAGTTGTTAAAATATTGTTGTAAATGCGATGATTTAGTTGTAAACGGGTATTGATTTTGTTGTAAATGTGACTCGATTTAGTTGTCAACGCAAATCCCGTAAAAGGGCCAAAGGGCTCTTTTTTGGGATTTTCAAAATCTTGCTTTTTGGGATTTTTTTCTCCAAAAAGGGCCCCCATATGGATTTTCCCAAAAATTAAATGACGCACAAGAAAACCTAGGCAAAAGGAATAAAAAACCTATTGTGCTACCACATGTTATAATAATCTAACAATAATGATATTAAATATATTACATAATTCTATAAGAAAGAGCAGCAACGGAAAACTTGAAGTGCCTTCAGCCACAACAATTTTACATGTAGTATCTCATATTCTGCATGTAGTATCTCAACCCAAAAAGATGAGGTATAGATAGTAATGGCCTAGGAATAGCAGTCATAGATAGTGATGGTCTAGGAATAATAGTCATATGTCAGAAACCCTCAAGTAAAAAATAAGTGTATTTTAACGTTACTACTTTAAGACCAGGCCTATACTATTTATAATCTCTCATCAAAACTTGTAATAGCGTTTACCTAAAACAAATCTTTATCCAAATCACTTGTGGGTCACAATCAATCAGGAGATATTTATTCAAAACAATGATAGGATAATATCTAAATATAATCTGTATTAAATAATAAAATATACTTGTAACACCCCAATCCAACACCCAAAAACTTGGCTAAAATATTTGAAATATGTCCAACAAGGATAATCAACATCCTTATCATTAAATTACATAACTAAATCAACCCAAGATCCATTTTAAAGTCAACATAAATTCCCAAAATATTTCATAATAAAATTACAAAGCGGAAGTCTTAGGGTCATGACAAATAAAAATAACATAACATAAGTTATAGGAGTACAAAAGAGCCTTCAAATCTTACTCCATAGGTTTCCCTCGCTCACTACTAGAACATTCATCTGAAAATGTTAATATAGGATGAGATTCCACATCACAGTAACTACTAAAAATTTCTACCTTACACAAGCAAATTACATATGACAAAAAGTAGGAGTTGATTATATATACATTTGTATATACCATAATTTATCATACAAAATTCTTTTGCAAAAGTAATCATCAGTGAAAAATGTTAATATAGGATGAGATTTCACGTCTCAGTAACTACATAAAGTTTCTATCGTATACAAGCAAATTACATATGACAAAAAGCAAGAGTTGATTATATATATATATATATATATATATATATTTGTATATAGCATAATTTCTTATACAAACTTCTTTTGCAAAAGTAATAATCATTTTGTCAATTCGTGAACTATACAATTATATAATATGCAGTATGCAGCCTTCCTTATATCACCGTCCACCCTTGTACCGCTAACGGAGCCGTAGGCTAATACATAGTCCAACACGAAACTTGTTCATTTGACTGGATGGTTCCAAGCTCATTAAAACTTAAGTTACACCCAGCCATAGGTAGAGAGTTTAAGTTTGGATTATGACTCTTCTCCTTAAAAACACAACTAAGGAGGTATCACATGGCCCATAGTTCCAATGCAATCCGGGCTAGAGGAAAACATGGAAAAAGGGGCTCTGACAAGTACCATTCCCTGTGCACCGAGTGGTGGCATAAGGAAATCTTATCATTCAAATTCCTCCTTACTCCACCCCATCACACATACAGCCGCTATGATAATTATATCAATAAAGTATATTAAAACATGCTTCCATTTATATCACATATCATCACAAGGTAAACCAAACATCTCATAAAAACCTCGTCGGACCAATCATCATATTTTTGAAATTCCAAGGACTAAACTATCATTTTGAAATTCGAAGACTAAACTGTCATTATAGAGTTTAGGACAAAACCGTAATTTATTCGGGAACAAAACTGTAATTTATTCAAGAACAAAACCGTAATTTCCAATTTTTATTATAATAATATTATAATAAATATACATATTCATAAAAAAGTAATAATTCATAATCATATACAATTCACAAGTATATGGAAGAATATTTAGAGTTACATGTTACTCTATAGCTCCCAAATAATTACAAAAAGTTATCACAATGCTCCTAAATAATTACCACCTTACTCTTTTTCTTCTCTTTCTCTCACGCTCTCCTCTCGCGAACGATGAAAATATGTGTGTGTTTGTGTATTAGGGTGGGGGTATTTATACCAAAAACCCCCACTGATATAATAGGGGGAGGCACCTCCTTTCTAATATTAGGGGCGCTGCACCTCCCATTTTCACAATTAGTGGGTACCGCCCTCCACATTTTCAAATGTGGTAGTCACCTCCCATCTTTATATATTTTCCTTTTCTTTCTCTTTCTTTCTTTTTCTCTTTTTACCTTCTCTTGTCCTTTTGTTTCCTTTCTTTCTATTGTTCCAATGTGATAGGCACCTTGTAACATCCTAAATTTTGGGTTTTGAAATTTAATTATTATATAGAAATTAATTATGAAATTTCAGCTTAAAATAATTATGAGAATAATTTTTTAAAAAAAATTAGGCTTATTTTTTCCATTAATTTATTTTGGGAAAAGAATAATTCAAATAACGAATAAATTAAGCTTAAAAATTTTAGAAATAATATATCAGAATTAAACGGTGGCGTTTGGCCAAATGATCAAATTGATTATTTCAAAATTCGAAAAAAAAAAAAATCCTTATAGTTCTTTTTTTCTTAAAAATAAAATAAAATAATAAGGAAACAATTACAAGAGATAAAATCTAGAATAAAACCCAAATCGACTACTCAAAGTTTTGCTAACTCCATCGTGCAACATGTGAGGGAGCACCATATGGGGATATATTCATGTGATAGCCAAAACGCAACAATAGTTAAATACTCAGTTAAATACTCCCCCACACTCCTTTCAATATTTATTCTTCTTCAGCCCATTACTCTCTTGGTCCAACACCTGAGAACAACAAAACAAAAAAAAACCCAAACCATTACTAATATTCATTGCACATGTCCATCTAACTCACATGGCCCATAAGTTAGCCCAAGCCATTATCTTCGATTGACCCAAACCAGGTAAGGATCAGCACCTACACCATGTCTATTTCTTTATTTTATATAAACTGAAGCACGATAAACAAAGACCCAGAGATAACGTCAGAGTAACGAAAACGCAGAAAAGCTAAGATTCACACAAATCGATCACGGAATGCAGAAGCAACGCCATACCTCTTCCATGCTTTTTGAGCCAAACGCCACACTTCCCATCATTACAAATTGGACGTTCCCTTCTCGGACCAACGTGTTTTGCATCGGACTGACCTCATGCACTTCAGACCAAATCGTTGGTCCATTATATATTAGTGTCCACATTACTCCAACTGGAACGGAAGGCCGAGAAGGAGAAAACAGAGTGTGAGCATGAGAGACTAAGAGTTAGAGTGTGGGAGAGGGAGAAAGCCAAGTCGTGAATCATATGCTCTGTTTTAAACTCACCAAAACAGAGGTGAAAGTGTCGGTGAGTTCCTTCTTTTGCATACGGGTCTTATGTTTTTTTTGGTTGGGTAATACATCTGGCACTTAATCCATTTGCATTTTTTATATACTGAATCATTTGCATTTGTGTTTGAGTAGTTTCCCATAGATGGACCTCGTAAATGCTAGGACGTTTGTATGGATGAGTAAAGGAATTAGGACATATATATATATATATATATAAATATAAAAGGAGATTAAAACAAGCTGTAATATATATGTATATTTACATACGTTGCCTCATGAGTAAAAGAAAGAAAAGTTTACTATTACACACCCACATATATACATATATAGCCGTGTTTGCATGAAGAGGAGTAAGAAACTTTGTTCCTGTCAAAACATCAATGCACATATGAAAATAAGAGAAAGTGTTCACTGTGTCGTGTGGTTAATATATATATAAGTCATTGTGGTGTATGAGAAACATTTTTTTAAATAAATAAATAAATAAATAAATAAATATATATATATATATATATAGATAAAGATATATGTATGATGCTGGTTGGATTTGGTTGTTGTTTAATATATATATATATATATATACACACATTATATCATTGCATCTGGAAAATAAGAAGAAAAAAAAAAGGGAAACCTGATTTATTTGGCCATTAAGATTATAAATATATATAATGGAAGTTATTTTACTCCTATATAATATGATCTAATCTAACTTTCTTATATTATTTCATTTATAATATTATTTACAAGTATATATATATAGATATTATAATAAAACTATTTTTTTTTTTTTTTTATGTTATGTTGTTAATATTCATTTAAGCTTCTAATTTGAAATGTTAGATATTATAATAAAATGTATTTTTTTATGCTGTTAATATTCATTTAAGCAATTCTAATTTGAAATGAAAGGAGAGCATACGTGTCCTATGTTTGCTTATATATATACACACACACATTAATGTCATATGGAAGAAAGCAAGTATTGTACACACAATGAACATATTAAAGCTGCACTTTTCATATATACATATACATATATATATATATATATATTTTTTAATGGTTGTTAATATTTTAATTTTTTTTAAAAAAAATGATATGAAGCATATTTTATTTAGTATTAGTATTATGGGAGAAACCATGTGAAACGTTAAATATATGCATTAAATCATATTTTGCGACAATTGGTAGTTATTAAACTCCTAATTTAAAGGGGAATAAATAATAAAGGAAATTATTAAATAATAATAAATAGTAGAATAATAATAATGATGATGATGATGTAAATAAATAATAATAATATTATTAAAAATAGGAATAAATAATAATTATTATTATTATTAGTAAAAAAATGGAATAAATAATTTAGAAAATTTCTAATAAATAATAAATAGGAAAAGAGAGTATTAATTAATAGTAAATCGAAAGGGGAATTAATATTTACAATGGTCTCCCATACTTTTTTAGTACCATCATAATTTGCCACTTCTAGCATTATAAATTTATTTTTAAAATCTGTATATTTTTAAGTTTTATGAAATTATAAGTTATAATTATAATTTTGAATATGTAGAGTTTTAAAGAGTTATTAATGGTTGGTAAATTGGTTGTAGTAGATCGATTTTTGGTGTGTGTTTGAGCTTTTGGATAAGGAGCAGTGTAATAATAATTAGCTTTGGCGAGAGGTAACCACTTTCCACTTGTTATGTGTATTGATATGTTGTTTGTGAGTATTTTGTGAAATCACTATGAATATTTTTAATATAAATTGCCTTGGGAACCTTATGTTTTAAATTATGAATTTATACATATTTATTTATTTATGTCTAAGAATTGAGAGTTTTGATATAATGATATTTATTATGATAATTATGGGAAGGGTTGAATTGGGAGGAAATGTATATTCCACCACGTGGTGAGGCCTCCATCATGCACGATGGTTGGCTTTCTATTGTCCCACATGTTCAATGAATGACTGGCCCATTAGTTCAATGAGGGCATACGACACCCCACATGTTCAATGAAGGGAAAAGGCCCATGGTCTGGAACATGTGCTCTGAGGATTTTGGCCGGTCCTCATCACATGACCAGTGAGCTTTTGAGTAACCAGTAACATGGATGTAACTTAGCCCATGGGTCTAGTCGGAGGAAATAAGGCGGTTCGGTTGGATTGATGGGAGGCATCTTGGGAATTGAGTTAATGAAAACTGCGATACATAATTTCTGATATGAAATTTTGTGATGTGGATATTGGCAAACTTTATATATTATTATTTTTAAATACTTTGTTATATAAAATTGTTCCACATGGCACCTCACTAGCACATATTAGTATTCGTAATAAGTTGGATTGATGGTTACCACATTTTTCCCAGGTGATAGTTCCGGTCCGGGTCCATCAGGGAAGACTTCGGAAGCTTAGGCTACTTTTTCTGACAATAGCGCTTCCATCTTTTGGGATATATTGGATGATTGTATATTGCCACGTTAGGGCTCATTCTGCATACTCTAACTTACTTTTGTACAATTTGGTCATGATGGAGCATTACTTAGTTATTAATAAACCCTTAATTAGTTATTATGTTAAATAAATTTTGAGGACGTTACACACCCCCCACCTTTATATATATATAATCTTTAATTCTAATTTTAGAAAATTTATTCACATACTAGTAATAATTCGATGAAAAATTAATTACCATAAGTTAATCTATCCTTAAAAAATTTCAGGATGTTACGGTACTCCCTATAACATGATGGTGAATGAGATTACTTTAACAAGGTTTTGATTTGGGCATTGAGGAGTGAGAGGAGTTCAAAGCTCTCTTCCAGAACCCTAAATCAAGGTCAACGCCATTATTATTATTAGTATCTACTCGGATGGTCCAATTTGAAGTGGTGGGTTTGGTGTTGGGAGGGCTGATTTGAAGAGGCAAATCTGGCTAAGCTGGGAATAGCTCCATCCAAAACAAATACTCCCTCCGATCCTAATTATAAGACAATATTTAGGAGTTGGTTTTGATCCTAATTATAAGACAACATTCTAACTTTTGTCAATTTATTCCTAAAATACCCCTATTTTATTCTCTCAAGTGTATTTGATTTTTAGTGAGTATATGTATGTAGATATGTAGACTCTTTCAATGAATGAAACTTTTAGATATATACATATGTGTGTGTGTGTGTGTGTGTCTATATATGTATATGTGTGTGTATCTACATACAAATATATATAGACACACACACACACACACATATTTGAGTGTGTAGACATATATGTATATCTGCGTGTACACACACACACACATATATCATTGTGTGTGTGTGTGTATAGATATATGTACACACACATATAGATGTGTGTGTGTGTGTGTGTGTAAACACATATATCTATATTTAGTAAGACCATTATTTCAATTAGATAGTGTGTAGAAATGAAAATTTCAAGTTTGAGAGGTATGTAGTAGGAGTTATTGATTCACTTTTACTTATGTCATTTTAAATTTATATAAAGGCATTTTAGGAAAATGAGTAAAATTAACTAATTTAACTTCTTTCCTTAATTTCCACAAAATCGGTTAAATATGTCTTATAATTAGGACCGGAGGGAGTACAACACACTTAAGCTCTTACACCAATTTTAATTTTCTTTAGCCTTATATCTTGTTTCTTCCTCCGAGGATGATTCCACTGGAATTGTGAGAGACAAGGATAAAGAAGGTTAGCTCGTTAATTTTAAAAGGGAAGAAATTTAATTAATTGAATGAAATGTTAGGTTACTCTCATGGCTTAATTCGTAAACTGTAATTCTTTTGCACTACTTGCGCTAACCGTTTTTGGACTCCTCTCCTTTCATTGCTACATTTGTTCTTACTTTCAACAGCAACATATGCATCACAAGTTTATTCTAAAATTCTGATTGTGTTGGAGGGCTTACAAGTGAAATTGTGGCAAGCCATCTAAGTTCTACTTTCTTTCATTTTGATAGAACTTAACATCACAATTAAATGGTGCTTGCTCTTACGTTATATGAACACAAGAGGTTAAATTTATTTAATGTCTAATGTTTGTCTGACTTAAACTCACTGTCATTTTGTGTTGCAAAAATATAGGATCTATTTTAGAAAGGCTGTGTTATGTTAAGAGTTTGATTGAATATAACCTCTCAATCATTCAGTTGGTTTTATAATTCATGATGAATAAAATTTCTTTATCCATACCACACATGTAAATTAATGGAATTCTTAATATATAAAGGTGTGCATGGTAACGCTCCCTGAATGAGTTTTTTTTTTTTTTTTTTTTTTTTTTGATTTACTGTTCCCAAGAATAAAGATGGATGAGAATTGGGTTTGACAAATTCGGTTTATTTTTTTGTTCCCGGAATGAACCGGTTTATTTTTTGTGTTGGGGAATTTAAAAAAAAAAAAGAAGCAAATTTTTTTTGCTTTTTTGTTCCAGGGAACAAAATCAAAATCATTTATGCTACTCCATCGCGTCTCTCATCTTCATTATCTCGACGCAAGCCATGCACCAAATTGGCCTTCCTCTCGCGATCCACTTCCACCTTAACCACCAGGTTTGCCATCCACTATCAGCTAGGAGTGAGCAACGGGCGAGCGGGGCTACCTCAGGGGGTGACCCGCCACCCGCCCATTTATTTTCCACGGGTATGGGGCAACCTTGTACCCATGGACAAACCCGTGTAACCCGTCCAAAACGGGTACGGTTAAACGGGTCCATGGAACCCGTTTATAGATCTGGCCCCTTTTTTTTAATAGGTTTTTTGGCCCAGAGAAGCTTTTTCTTAAAAACAAGATAAAATTTTAATTTTTTTTTAGATGAATCATTAACAAACTAGGATTAAAATTTTGAATTATGGTAATTATGTGATATACTAAAACAAAATTTTGCAAATTACCATAATGCGAAAAGAGGTAAAATTAATTTTCCCATATTGAAATAATTAACGTGAAACATAAAAAGAAATCAGCATTCAAATATTTTGATCAAATAAATCATCTATGGGACGAATAGAAGTTAAACCAAGCAATTAATCAAATGTTTAATTTCCTGAAAAGAAGGGAAATTGCCAAAGAATTGAGAACAAAATAGAGTTAAGGAAACTTTATTGAACTAAAATAATATCTGAAAATCAAACTGGAAGGCCTAGATATCAATAACACAATACATTGAACAACAACGAATTAAAATAAACACATACCTGGACCAAAATGTGAATCAAAACGTGACTGAGAAAATATATACTGCCTTTTTTGTCAACTTAACGGCCCAAGAAAAACAAATTGTAAACAAAATAGGCCCGGATGGTTTTTTAATAAATTAAAGGGGAAAAAAATCTGTAATTCCAAAAGCAAAACCCAACATTTCGTCCAGCCCATAACGTGAGATAACTAAACAAATTCAAGCAAAATATAATGCCCAGGCCTAGTACATGCAAAAGGTTGAAAAATGCTAAACGAGTCATGAGAATAATAACTTAGAAACAACACTTGTTTAACTCCAACATTTTTCTGAGAAAATAAAGCAAAAGACTTCAATAACATAAATAAAGGCCATCACTAAAATCCAGAAAATAGACAATTATATAAGACATCAGCTCAGAAAATAAAACCCAAATAATGTAGACCCGAATAACAACACCAAAATTCAGATAACTTCACAATAAAAATCCAAAAGGTTTCCTAGGCCTAGATCCATTAATCATTTAAAAGCAGGAAAAAAAATTTCACAGGCCAAAAAAATCACTGTAAATATGTGTGTGTGTGTGTATATAGCATGAATGACCAAAAAAATAAAAAAGGCGCAGGTTCTGGAAAATAAGCGCAAAACGAAAGCTCAAAAACCCAAAAACATAGGCCCAGCTCAATTCACAAACGAAAACAAAACAAAAAATGTTAAGGAAACAACCCGAAGGCCGACGTATACTGCCCAAAATTCGAAGCCCAAATCACCTGAATGAGTGAAGCGAACCATTTCACTCATTGGGCTAAACGAGGCTGTATCGAGGACTTGAAGGGCACATCTGCAACTGAGGCAAAACGTCGTGACCTGGTAAGCGACGCAGTGCTGGAGCTATAAACTTGGGAGAATCACTGTCAAGTTATAAGGACCATAAAAAAGTCTCATATTAAATCCCCTATCAAAAAAGTCTCTAGGGATTTTTATGTGATTAATTTGTTAATGTAAAACGACTAAGTTGCCCAAAAGGGATAAAAAAGAAAAAGGCATCGGAGAAGGAAGGATGACGCGTTTCCCATTAATGAGAAAGAGAAAACGAAGGAAGGCTACGGTGGCTATAGCTACAATGTTGAAGGGATTAAGTATGGTGTTCATGTCCTAGGCAAAGGTTGGACTTTGCAGCCTTCATCTATTGTTAGAGAGCTTGAACAGTGATATCGATTTTTTTTTTTTTTTTTTCACTGTGTATGTTGGGTGCATTGAGATTAAAGAGTTGGTCAAAGGTTGGAGCTTTGGCTTAATAGTGGACTATGTGTTAGGAGGTAGATAAATAATGCTAATATTTTTCTAAAGATATGATATTAACCATTGAAGTCGGGGTTTTATTGTTGTTGGGCTGTGTGAATTTTATTGTGCTCTGTTATTGGGCAAGGTTACAAAGGGAGTGCTCAATTTTAAGTGGGAATGGTTGAAGGTGATGGTGGTTTGTTTGCTGAAAAAACATTGACATGATATTAAAAAAGTGTTGTTAATACGTGCAGTTGTAGTTGTAAAACTAGACAAAAGAAGTTGTTAGAAACCAAATAACTAGTTGTGATAAATGGGAGTTGTCAAGTTCTAAACCCCTCTAGGAATAACTCATGCATGCATCTGTTAATATAACTCATGAAGCCGTAAAACAAGGCTGAAGAACTTGTTAAAACACACATCAGCTGTTGTGATAGACTCTTTGAAAATAACTCATGCACTTGTTAATATGATTTATGAAGTTGTAAAATAAGGTTGAAGAACTTGTTAAAACACAAATCAACTATTGTGACAGACCCTCCACCAAGAATAACTCATGCACTTGTTAATATGACTCATGAAGTTGTAAAATAAGGCTGAAGAACTTGTTAAAACTCAATTCGCTTGTTGTGATAGATCTTCTAGGAATAACTCATGTACTTGTTAATAAGACTCATGAAGTTGTAAAATATGGCTGAAGAACTTGTTGAAACACAAATCAGATATTGTGATAGACCCTCCGGAAATAACTCATGTACTTGTTCTTCAGCCTTGTTTTACAATTTCATGAGTCATATTAACAAGTGCATGGGTTATTCCCTGAGGGTAGAGCTGAGAATCAGGGCTGGTCCGGCCCGACAGGGCCTGACCCTACAGAGCTAGGGCCTAACAGGCCCTGACCCTACAGAGCTAGGGCCTACCAGGGCTAGGGCCGGCCCTACAGGGCATGAAAATTACAATTCCAAATTCTAACTATTTTTCCTTCGGTTTTTTCCAAAGAAATATAATTAGTAAATTGCAACCATTAAAATTCTAATCTATCAAATAAATGTTATCAACATTAACATTTAAACAATATAAATCATCCAACAAACAAACACATTCATTAATTCGTAATAAAAAACAAATAAATACAAAGAATATGTTTTTTCCTTTTTTTCAAAAAATATTAAACAAAGGAATTGCTTTATGCCCACGACAAAATGCCTTTCCCTCTCGTAATTTTGTGTGTGTCTGTAGATTCATGTGGTTCATGCATGATTTTACTGACATGTTAAAATAATTATACTTATTTTACACAAAATATATTTATAATTTATTACCTATATAATATTGTAATACCAAAGTATGTGTTTATATAATATGAAAACATCCCTTCTTTAAAATTTATAATAACTAATTATGTGTTTTAATACGAATAATAATAAACATAAAAAAGGGTTATAATTTAAACTAAAAAATCTAAGTAATTACAAATAAATACATCCATTAAGTGGAAGTCTAAGTAATACATATATATAAAAACAATATATTAAAATATATTTAAAAACTATAGTTAAACAGGCCTAACGGTCTAGCCCGATTAAACCCAAGGCCCTGCAGGGCCGGCCCTACGGGCCAATTTCAAATTTTCAGCCTATTTTTCAAACCCGGCCCTTGACAGGCCAGGGCTTAAACGGGCTGGCCCAACGGGCCCGGCCCGATTTCCCGGCTCTACCTGAGGGCCTATCACAATAGCTAATTTGTGTTTTAACAAGTTCTTCATCCTTTTTTTACAACTTCATGAGTCATATTAACAAATGCATGAGTTCTTCCTAGAGGGGTTTAAAACTTGACAACTCCCACCTGTCACAAATGGTTATTTGATTTTTAACAACTTCTTTGGCCTGTTTTTATAACTACAAATGCATATACTAACAACAATTTTTTTAATATCGTTTCAGTGTTTTCTCAACAAATAAACCACCATCACCTTCAATCATTCCCACTTAAAACAGAGAACTCCCCCTGTAACCTTGCCCAAAAACATAGCACAATAAAACTTACACAACCCAACAACGATGAAACCCCAACTTCAATGATCAATATCATATCTTTAGCAAAATCTTAGCATTATTTATCTACCTTCTAGCACACAGTTCACCATTAAGCCCGAGCTCTAACCTTTGACCAACCCTTCAATCTCAATACACCCAACATACACAGTGGGAAAAAAAAATTGAAATCATATTGTTCAAGCTCCTCTTACCGTAGAAGGCTACAAAGTCCAACCTTTGCCTAGGATATGAACACCACACTTAATCCCTTCAACATTCCAGCTGCAACCATTGTAGCTTTCCTCTATTTTCTCTTTCTCGTTAATAGGAAAAACGCGTCATCCCTCTTTCTCCTGTGCCTTTTCCTTTTTTATTCTTTGGGGGCAACTTAGTCATTTCACATTGACAATTAATCACACACAAAAAGTTCCTGGCGACTTTTTTTATAGGAGAATTCGGTATAAGACTTTTTTATAATTTTTATAGGATTTTCCACGAAACTTTAGGCCGTGTTTTCCTGGAAATTCCAAGAATATTGGCGATTTTGACTGCGAACTTTGTAGAAAAATAAACAAAGTATCTAACCATAACTTTACCAAAAACTTGCACAAAAATAAAATCTAAGATTGACTTTTGAATATGAACTGTTCGGATTTAAATCATGAATAGAGTCGGCGGTCATCGAAGAACAGCGAGGGTCTTCCCTTCAAAAAGAATCCAAGAAACCCACATCAAAACAACTACACAGTGGACGACCTTATTTCAAAAATCATCGCAAAAACCAAATCGAAAGCTTGAATCGATTAAGAGGATGAATCATGTTCTCAAAAGACATATCGAAGGAGTAAAAAATATCCAAACGATTAACAGAATGAAAGCGATCGGATTTTCGAAAACCATGGATGGAAAAAAGGTTATAATTGCATCGATAAAAAACAATGATTCACAAACAGTTATCATAGCATTTTTCAAAATAGAAAAATCAAGTAACACACAGAAAAAACTAGGCAGAGGGAATTAAAAAAACCTACTCTGACACCACATTTTGAATAATCTAACAATAATGATCCCAAATATATTGCACAATTCTACAAGAAAGAGCAGCAACAGAAGATTTGATAAAATAACTCCATCCAGGGGCGGATCCAGAAATTTATGGAGGGGGCATATTATTGACGGGGGGTTCTGCCCCCGAATTTTTTTTTTCACTTGTCATCAAAAGCACAAAAAATAATACAGGATTTAGAAGGTTTTCACTTGTCATCAATTGTAAGTTTTATCATCATCAATAAGAAAAAGAGCAAGTGTTAGCCATAAAATGCCCATGACAGAAAATTAGCAACCTATATGCTCCAAGCAATTTTTTGTGCTGGGAATATCCACCTAAAATACAGAAAAAAAGGCAACAAAATGCTAGGAAAATATCTCAAAAAAGGAATCAGATCTTTCCTAGTTGAGGTCACAATGCTAAAATATGTCCGCAAGTATTTTTGTAAGGGAAAGAAGAGCAAAGAGCAGAGTGAGCCGGACGTGTTGAGGAAGACATAGAAGAGGAAAAAAATAATCAAAATTAATTGTTTTTATTAAAAAAAAGCAAGGGGGCACATGCCCCCTTCTAATACACGTGGATCCGCCTTTGACTCCATCCATAGCGATTCTACGTGCCTATTTGGCCTAGCTTATTTTTAGCTTATCCTCTACTTATAAGTATAAGTTAGGCCAAACAGGATTTTACATAAGCTCTTATAATTATAAGAGCTTATTTTATAATTTAAAAAAAGAGCTTAAAAATAAGCTCCTTATAGGAGCTTATTTTTAAGCTTATTTTTATAAGCTCTTTTTAAAAAAAAAAAAAAAAAAAAAATGAAAAGAAAACCCGTAATCTCTCGATCAACCATTGCCGCCACCGCCACCCCACCACCACACCCACCACCGCGCCGCCACCGCCACCCTACCACCACCGCGCCATCACCACCACCACCGCCACCGCGCTGCCGCCACCCCATCACCACCGCCACCATCGCCCGCCACCACCGCCACCGCCACCCCACCACCACCGCCACCGCCGCCGCGCCACCGCCACCACCCAATTGTAATATACCTTTTATGATAATTTTTATTAGAAAAAGTGTTTATGACAAATTTTATCAAACAACTTATTTTTAATTTCGGCTTTTAAGCTAAAAAATTTATATAATCGCAAACAGTTTTTAGCTTTTTTTCAAAAGCTCTTTTTTTAAGCTTTAACTTAAAAGTAGCTTTTAAGTTAAAAATAAGAGGATTCAAACGGGCTCTACATGTATTATCTCACAACTTGAAAGAGAACAAGAAAGAGTTAGAATTAGAAGAGAATAGTTAGGGTTTCTTCTAACAAGAAGATAAGGAAGATCAGGGAACCTGAAGGAACCCAGCCTACACTATCTACAACGTAACCTCACATCAAAACTTGTAACAACTTACCAGTCAAAGAGTAACCTTAAACCAAAACTCTATTCAAATCACATGAAGGCCGCAATCAAGAGATATTTTATTTAAAACAATAATAAGATAGTATCCAAAAATAATTTGTATTAAATAATAAAATATATAAGATGATGGTGAGTGAGATTACTTTGGGAAGGTTTTTGATTTCGGCATTGAGGAGTGAGAGGAGTCCAAAGCTCTCTTCCATAACCCTAAATCAAGGTCGACACCATTATTATTATTAGTATCTACTCCGCTTCTCCAATTTGAAGTGGTGGGTTTGGTGTTGGGAGGGCTGATTTGAAGAGACAAATCTGGCTGAGCTGGGAATGGCTTCATCCAAAACAAACACAACACACTTAACCTCTTACACCAATTTTAATTTTCTTTAGCCTTATATCTTGCTTCTTCCTCCGAGGATGAGTCCACTGGAATTGTGAGAGAGAAGGGGAGAGGAGGTTGGTTCGTTATTTAAAAGGGAAGACATTTAATTGATTGATTGAAATGTTAGGCTACTCTCATGGCTTAATTTTGTAACCGTAAACTGTAATTCTTTTGCACTTTGTGCTAATCGTTTTTGAACTCCTCTCCTTTCATTCCTACATTTGTTTTTACTTTCAACAGCAACCTATGCATCACAAGTTTATTCTAAAATTCTGATTGTGTTAGAGGGCTTACAAGTGAAATTGTGGCGAGCCATCTAATGGTTTAAGTTATACTTTCTTTCATTTGATATAACTTAACATCACAATTAAATGGTGCATGCTCTTACGTTAAATGAGCACAAGCGATTAAATTTATTTAATGTCTAATGTTTGTCTGACTTAAGCTCATTGTCATTTTGTGTTGCAAAAATATAGGATCTATTTTAGAAAGGCTGTGTTATGTTAAGAGTTTGATTGAATATGACCTCTCAATCATTCAATTGGTGTTTTAATTCATGATGACTAAAATTTCTTTATCCTTACCGTACATGAAGAAGAGGCCGACCGACGAAGTCTTGGGTAAGGGTTGGAGCCCTCCAAACTATAGAAGAGAGAAGCTTTGATCGCCATATTAAAAAAAAAATGGTTACCACCAGGATCGGCCGGCTGATCGGAGGCGACGGAGGGAACCAATTGTTTTTTTCTTGGACTTTTCTGGGTTTGCTTCTTTGTGTAAAATGTGAGTGGGAGGGGGAAGAGAGAGAGAAAGGTGAGAGGAGTTCCAAGAGTAGGGGAAAGAGAGCACGCATATTGTAAAGTAACGGAAGTTTTAACTCATTTAACGGTTTTGTTAATTTTGGGTCATTTCAAAAAGTCTGTGTGTGATTTTACACTTGTTACGGACTCGTACTAAGGCCCAATGCCACGAGGGCCCAATACAGGGCATATCCAATATAATAGTATACCTATAATATAGGAACGTCCGGTTATCCGGATTATCTGCATCGTGGGAGTGTTCGGACTATAGTTGCGTTATGTGCTCCCCCACTTACTAGCCATGGGGATCATGCCCAACCACGATCTCCTTCACGGTGACCTCTATAAATACAGAGACAGGTTAACTAGGTGCACAGGTTCTAACTCAGACTCATTACTTTCAGTCACACTGTGCACACACACCACCCCCTATATTGTGTATAGTCATACCAGGCTCCCTTGAGTATCTGCTCCATAAATATTTAGGTCGAGCCCAGAGATCCAACATCAAAGTACCAGTCTTAGACTGGACATCAACGTTCTACACCAGAACATTGGTGCCGTCCGTGGGGATCGCTAAATTACGATTCCCGTGACTACCAATGGCTCACACAAGAAGCAATAGTCGGAGTATCCAGCCTAATCAACCACAGGCGGAGGCAAGCAAGCAGCACGATCAAGGTACATCACGTCGGGGAGGAACTCCTGAGGGCCACATTTCAGATACGGCCTCCTCTCCTCCTGATGCCAACAAAACACAAGATGTGACGGTCACAGAAACCCCGGCTTCAAGCCCGGATGTCCTCATTCTACAGAAAACTCAGGAGTCGATGCTCAGAAGGTTCGAGACTAAGGAAAAGCGGGACGAGCTCCAACGCCAAGAGGACTTTAGAGTGATCCAGCAGATGATGGATGACCAGCTCGAAAGATTCCAAGATTGGGCGCAGAAAGGAGGCCGAGAAGGATCGCGTGGAAAAAAGAAAGTGACGCAGGATAGTAGCAGCCCGTCTCACAGCACAGAATCGGTGTCCATACCGAGAGACCGGGGCCGAACTATAAAAGGAACGAGGCAATCTCGCCCATCGGCCTCGGCACTGAAGAAAGTGCTCCTAGGACGAAATGCGGAAGACGAAGGCCGAGGTAGGGAGACGAGGTCCCGGTTTCGGACGTCGGAAGGAGAAGATAGAAAAGCTGCCAGGATACAAAGATCTCGAGGATCTCCCCGAGAATACAGGATGAAGTACCTGACAGAAGCAGATGGAAGCCCATTCTCGCGAGAAGCCACCACAGATCCTTACCCAAAGAATTTCGATCTGACCGATCTCCCGAAGTATGATGGAACGCAGGATCCGTGCAGTCACCTTGAAACATTCGAGTTACTCATGTGGGTCCTCTTGATCAAAGGGGAGGTCATTTTACGCCTGTTCGCGGTGACTCTAACCGGGCCGGCGCAGAAATGGCTCCACTCCGTGCCAAATAATTCCGTGCGTAATTTCGAAGACCTCGCGTGAAAGTTCAAACTAAACTTCACAACCAGTAAAAAACAGCCGAAGTCCCAATACACTCTGAGCCGAATAAAGCAAAGAAAGGGAGAGACACTGCAGAAGTATTTGAACCGGTTCAAAGATGTGGCTCTGCAAGTACGCTCGCTCTCAGATGAAGTTCATGTCCATTGCCTCGTTGATGGCCTGGATCCAACGTCACGAATGGCCAAGAATATATGTAAGAACCGAGTCCATACTCTCACCGAGTTTTACACCCGGGCACAGCAATATTTGGACATCGAACAAATGGAGCTGGCCAATACTGTGGAACTCGAGAGACCGAGGAAGATGTCTCCCAACCTGGATAATAAACGAAGAGAAAATTCCAGAAGACGCAACCGAGAAAGCCGGACTCGGGGGGAAAGACCTGAAGGAAAGGCGAAATATGATAACTACACCCCGCTGAACGTCCTCGGGCGCAGCTCTGGAAGGAGGTTGCTCAGACCGACATGAGGAGAGTTGGGAGACCGAGGCCTCTCCGAAACTGACCCACAACAGACAAGTCCAAATACTGTTCGTTTCATGACGGGACGGGTCACACAACGGAACAGTGCTACGAGCTTCGAGATGCAATAGAGAAATTTATAAGGCAAGGAAAGTTGCGCCAATACATAATCAGAACTCAAGGGAAGAGAAACGGAAAGCGCAATCAAGGGGGCCGAAACACAAGCCCGGCCCCGGACCCAAGGAGAGAGGAAAAAAGAAGAAAATCCAACTCCGATGACGGGTTCCCAGAAACCGAATTTCGTTGCAACGGGATCAGCGGAGGATTCGGAGGTGGTGGAGACACAGTGAGCCAGCGTAAGAAGTACTTGAGAGAAGTCTTGACGGTAAGAGAACCCCCAAAATTCAAGGATGATCGAACGAGGCTGGCACCACTGCCCTTAACTTTCACCATGGAAGAGCTGAACGATGTAGTACCAAGGCACCAAGACGGATTGGTTATCACCGGAACCTTGGCGAATTGCCTAGTCAAAAGGATATTCGTAGATGCAGGGAGCTCGGCCGACATTATTAGCTGGGATGCTTATAAAAGGATGTGTATGGATGCTGAAGATCTAAAGCCGTGCAAGACGACCTTCATAGGGTTCAACGGAGAGCGCTCCCTTCCCAAGGGTTACATCGACCTCAGACTGACGCTAGGTACGAGGGAGGCATTCAAGTCAGAACAGGTAAGGTTCATAGTTGCCGACTTTCCGTCGTCTTACAATGTAATACTGGGTAGGCCGACCATTCACATGTGGGACATGTTGGTATCTACAGAGCATCAAAAACTTAAGATGCTCAACAATAAGGATCAAGTGGTAGTGGTGTCAGGGGACCAGAAAGAATCCCGACAATGTTATTTCGAAACCCTCCGAAACGGGGAAGGAGGACCCTCGTCTCCACCTCGCCTCGATCGAAGGGAGAATTCGGCCGAAATCGAAAGGCACCAAAGGGTTAGACGATCAGTAAACATGGTAGAGCTCGACCTCAGGGACAAGCCTGAGATCCCACGCTCGGAACCCGAGGGAGAATTAGAGGAATTGGTACTCGGCCCGGATCCTTCAAAAACCACCAAGATTGGAAGAGCCCTGAATAGTGACCTCAAAGCCCAGTTGACCCAATTCCTTAGGAGCAACTAGGACTTATTCGCATGGACGTCGGCTGAGGTACCCGGTATTGACCCTAGGTTCTGTTGCCATAGGTTAGCCATCCGGCCGGGATCCACCCCGGTGGCCCAGAAGAAAAGGAACATCAGAGCAGACAGACAAAAGGCCCTGGAAAAGCATGTGACCGAGCTTCTGGAGGCCAGATTCATCCGAGAGATACAATACACCACTTGGCTTTCCAACGTAGTGATGGTGTTAAAGCCAAATGCAAGTGGAGGGTATGTACGGATTATACCAATCTGAATAAGGCTTGCTCGAAGGATTCTTACCCCATGACAAACATTGATCAATTGGTTGACAGCTCGGCCGGTTGTCAGCTACTATCTTTCATGGACGCATATTCCAGCTACAATCAGATAGCCATGCATCCCGACGACCAGGAGAAGACCGCCTTCATGACCGATAAGGCTAATTACTGTTACAATGTTATGCCTTTTGGGTTGAAGAACGCCGGAGCTACCTATCAGCGAATGATGAACAGAGTGTTCGAAGACCAGATCGGACAAAACATAGAAGTATACATTGATGACATGATCGTAAAGTCAAAGCGCCCAGATGACCACTTCCGAGACTTGGAGCAAACATTTGAGAAGTTAAGGAGGCACCGAATCAGGTTAAACCCGGCCAAATGTGCGTTCGGAGTCCCGGCTGGGAAGTTCTTAGGTTTTATGCTGACCAACCGTGGAATCGAGGCGAATCCAGATAAGTGCAAGGCCGTGTTGGACATGCAAGCCCCGAGGACGAAGAAAGAAGTTCAGCAGTTGATTGGCCGACTCGCCGCCTTGACCAGATTCTACCAAGGTCGGCCGAGAAGGCGCTCCCTTTCTTCAGGCTTTTAAAAAAGAAAACTCAGGGGGGTTGGAACACGGATTGTGAAGTAGCGTTCGACAGGATCAAGCAAT
Source organism: Acacia acuminata (assembly GCA_019022655.1). Taxonomy (NCBI): domain Eukaryota; kingdom Viridiplantae; phylum Streptophyta; class Magnoliopsida; order Fabales; family Fabaceae; genus Acacia; species Acacia acuminata. The sequence goes on along the minus strand of JAFJYI010000467.1, from coordinate 31,571 downwards.
GCTTGGCAACTCCTCCAGTCTTAACAAAACTCGAGCCAGGTGAGACCTTATTCTTGTACCTCTCAGTTGGAGAAGAGGCTGTAAGCGCCGCTCTAGTAAGAGAAGCCGAGTCCGGACAAGCACCGATTTACTTTGTGAGCAAAGCACTGCAAAGCTCGGAACTGCGATATCAGAAGCTCGAAAAGATGGCTTTCACCTTATTAACAACGGCAAGAAGACTGAGGCCGTATTTTCAAGGACATCGGATAATATTCCGAACTAGTCAACCGATTCGCCAAGTATTACACAAACCGGACCTCACCGGGAGAATGACTAGCTGGGCGATTGAGTTGTCCGAGTTCGACATTACGTATGAAGCCCGACGCGCGATTAAGTCACAAGCGCTAGCAGACTTCATCATGGAACTCACCCCGGCCGAGGCGACCAAGGGGGATCACGGAGGTACATGGAAGGTATGTAAAATGCGCTGAACCCAGGGGGGGGTGAATTGGGTGAAGTATAAAAATTTAGATTCTATGAAAATCTTTTCTCAATTCAGTAAATTCAACTTGTATAAAAGAAGTGAATTATAAACCAATTGACAATCATTCAAATGTAAATATATCCCACTCAAGATTCCCCAAAATCTTGAGTAACTCTCGAGTGAGACCTTATTCTTACCTATCGTAAGGATCATCTATGTAGAGCATATCTCGGCTTCAATGATTGATCGTCAAGCATCTTTCCTTAATTTAATGGTTTCTCCTTGTAGTGTATTAAGGAAAGTTGTAACACAACCAAATCTCCTTATACAAATGTAGAGCTTTCTTTCTGAAAGAGCTTTGTTAGTGCAACCAGATATCAAAGTATTCCTTTCTATATGATATTTTCAAATAAAGATAATGAAAGGAAATGAAGATATTTTCAAATATGAAGTTAACTCATCATCAAAACTAACAAGAGATAGTGAATGCAGCTTCAAATAAAGGAGATGGGCTTTTTAAAGCATAAAACACATATGAATGTGAAGCTCCCCCACTAATGCATGGTTAAAATGTGAAGTTCCCTTTCATGATACCAAATGATAATGAGATTTGGAAATATCTTTGCTCACAACATGGTATCTCAGAATTGAGAATTTTCAAGTTCACTTGGGTGGATTTGAAATTGGTATAAAGAAATCACTTATGCTTTTATGATGATAAAAATGTTTAAAGCATAAGAATCATTTTGAAATAAATGTGCTCAAAGCTAAATTTCATGAGATAGGATCGAATGAATAAAATCAAATTAGCCTAGCATGATTGTGATATATGCATATTATTTCAAAATACAAACCTCACTCAAGTAATATCGTAATTACTTGAGCCATAATCATTTGTAATCCATAGATGCATTATTGGCTAATCGCATTGATGATGTGACCAATATTGAGGATCGGGATGTGAATGAGCCGTCAACTCCCCGCAAAACAAACATATATTCTTTGGTACCGATGTTTCTTGGGTCCACACAAGATTAGACATATGAACTCTTATGCTCTTATATAATTTAACCATATCTTATTGAAGCAAAGAGTATAATAAGTCAATCAAGGATTAAGAACATAATTTTACCCAATCGAATAAGTTCATGTCAATGAGTCATAAAGGGTAACAAATAAATGATACCAAATATGTTATTTCTCAATGACGATGTATGTAAATATACTTTATGCGGAAGAGATGTCATTGATAAAATACATATAAGTTTGAACATAGAAAATCTTATCCATAAATATAAGCATTTATCAACTAATAGTTTATGAATGAGATCGGATTTTCCAAAATGAAATATGCATAATGTTTCAAATTTCAAATGTTCTTTCAAACCGTGATAATGCATTATGAAATCAAAATTTTGGTGGGATGAGAATTCATTTTTGAAACATGTTTGAAAACAATGCTCTTTTGAAACATGGTGGAAGTCAATAGGTTTAATGAATATATCAATATGCTTGATTTGGAGAACATGTTGAAGAATTTTCTGAAAAAGCAAAGGTCAAGGCAAAACATTATTAAAACATGCTTTCAGGACAACATAATGACTTTGCTATTGGACCGAGAGATAATCTTGAGAGAGTAGTCTTGAAAATATAAGAACATTCAAGGCACGAGTTTGAAAATATAGATATAGTTACTCAAAATATGGATGATGACAAAAGATGGTGTAATTGAGTAACATATATGAATTCTAGGATTCATGGATGATGAAGCACAAACTCATTAGTCCAAATGACTAGAATTCTAAAATGTTATCCTAGTAAGTTATTCCATATAATAGTTAATGCACTAATATTGAATGCATTAATGAACATTCATAGTACTTGGAATAGCTTGATCAATAAGGTTTTATGCAATAAACATAAGTTTTCACAAATTGAATTCTTTTTCAGGAGATAAGCTTGAAGCTCATATATGATTAACTTGTTAGACATGAGGTCCAACTAGTTAGAAAATGAAACTAAAGAGCTCAAGCAAAACATTGAACTCCAAAGATCAATATGTGAAAGATAAGGAAAATTCAATTAGAGAAATTTGAAGCATATTCAACATTCAAGTAACAATATTAACTTCCAATTTGAAACATCACTTGAATCAAAGTATGAATATTTTCCAAAACATGTGAATGCATTGTCATATGGCGAGAGTGAATTGGAATCCAAACAAATTTTAGACTTGTGCATTCCAAAGAATATAAACTCAAAAAGTTATACACAAATTCATTTATGGTCCATTTAGCAATCTGAAAGCATTTTGAAAAATATAAATGATTGATTGCTAAAGGAATGCAATGATGGACAAATATTCATTACCCACAAATGAATTTCATATAATCACCATATGGGGGTAAGGGATTATATATCACCATAATTCCTCTTGTCCTTGTAGAAGCTTGCAGGTTGAGATGGAATGGTGTAGATAACTCCTTTTCGGTGTTCACCATCAACATTAAACATAGCTTGTTTATCTTTCTCAAGACTAGAATTATTTCTCTATGTTACATTCTTGAGAAGCTTCCTTTGATCCTACAAAACCGTATAAATCTTTTTCTTCTTGGTATCCAACCTTACTTGGATCCAATCATCGGGAAGAGGCATAGCGCCGCTCTAAAGAGAAGCTGAGTCCGGACAAGCACCGATTTACTTTGTGAGCAAAGCACTGCAAAGCTCGGAACTACGATATCAAAAGCTCGAAAAGATGGCTTTCACCTTATTAACAACGATAAGAAGACTGAGGCCATATTTTCAAGGACATCGGATAATAGTCCGAACTAGTCAACCGATTCGCCAAGTATTACACAAACCGGACCTCGCGGGAGAATGACTAGGCAAGCCATTGAGTTGTCCGAGTTCGACATTACGTACGAAGCCCGATGCGCGATTAAGTCACAAGCGCTAGCAGACTTCATCATGGAACTCACCCCGGCTGAGGCGACCGAGGGGGATCACGGAGGTACATGGAAGGTATACGTTGATGGCTCATCCAACGCAAAAGGGAGCGGAGCAGGTATCATAGTTGAGAGCCCAGAGGGTGTCACCGTGGAGCACTCCCTCCAGTTAAAGTTCCCGACCTCAAACAACCAAGCCGAGTACGAAGCTCTCCTTGCCGGACTACTACAGGCCAAAGAGAATGGAGCTCAGAAGGTCAAGGTTTTCACCGACTCACAGCTCGTAGCCGCACAAATTGAAGGAACCTATCAGACCAAGGGTCCACTCTTAGCTAAATACCTCAACAAAGCTAAGAAAATCATATCAGAATTCCACGAAGTAATTGTCACCCACATTCCAAGGGAAGAAAATGCCAGGGCGGATATCCTCTCAAAACTGGCAAGTACGAAAGAGGCTGGCAATCATAGAACAGTGATAGAGCAAAACTTGTCCGAGCCGAGCTGTATTATGACCATCTCGGCAGCTACGGACTGGAGGAAGCCCATTGAAGATTACCTAGAAAGAGGCATTATTCCAACTGATCCGACCGAGGCTAAGAAGTTGATACGGGAGGTCGCCATCTACACCATGGTCGACGATCAACTATATCAAAAAGGCTTACACTCTCCAATGATGCGATGCTTGGACGGAGCGAAACCCAAATATGTACTAGCAGAGATACATGAAGGCATCAACGACCATCACATGGGGGGCAAGGCACTCGCTAGGAAAGCTTTACGCGCAGGGTATTACTGGCCGACTATGACGGAGGATGCCAAAGAGGCCGTGAGGAGATGCGATAGTTGTCAGAAGCACGCCAAACTTATTTGGCCACCACTGGCCGAGTTGAAAAGTATTTCGGCCCCTTGGCCTTTCTACAAATGGGGCTTGGACATCCTCCGACCGTCCAAACCAGCCCCGGGACAGTTTAGGTAGCTCATTGTGGTGGTAGATTATTTCACTAAGTGGATTGAAGCTGAGACATTAACTACAATAACCTCGACACGCATACGGAGGTTCTTCCGATACAACATCATCTCTCGTTTTGAAATACCAGCCAAAGTGATAACGGACAACGGCACGTAGTTTATGGACTGGAGATTCCAGACCTTGATGTCAGACCTCGACGTCAGACAGCATTTTGCTTCAGTCGAGCATCCTCAGTTTAACGCACAGGCCGAGTCGGCAAACAAAATAATCCTGGACGGATTAAAGAAACAGATGCAAGACGCGGAATCCAACTGGGTCGAGCAGCTCTACAGTGTCTTATGGGGATATAGGACAAGTGTGTAGTCTTCAACCCAGGAGACCCCTTTCCGGTTAACCTACGGGTGCGAAGCCATGATCCCGGTCGAGATAGGACAGCCATCATGGAGGAAGATCAAAGCCCGCCAACAGGGAGAAGCGTCAAATGACGACGCGCTTAGGATGGAGTTGGAGTTGATCGATGAGGTTAGAGTCGCGTCACACTGCCGAGAGCTGGCCGCCAAGTAACTTCTCGCTGCAATGTATAATCGGAAGGTTCGGCCCCGGTCCTTTAACCGAGGTAACCTCGTACTCCGATGAGCCGACATCGGCAATAAGAATGCCAGAGACGGCAAGCTGGCGGCAAATTGGGAAGGTCCCTACCAGGTCAAAGAGAAGCTGGGCGATGGAGCCTATATACTCGAAACCTTGGATAGGAAACCCGTGAAGAGAACTTGAAACGCGGACAAGCTAAAGATCTACCACAGCTAGACCTCGGCCCAAAGCGCTAGGGGTACCGGAAACACCCTGCTTAGAGCTCGGTTATTGCTTGTTTTCAGTATTTTATTTCAAGAATTTATTTTTCTTTCTTAAGATTTCCTTGAATTATGTGTTAGCTTTTTTGGGCGTTTTATTTTAATGAAAGAGTCCTCAGTGGATTTTTGCCAACATGCGCAATTGATCGCTTAAGCATTACACCGAGGTATATAAACCCGATCACAAATACGACACATCTAGATGATTTAACACCGAGGCTAATCAGCCCAGGTCTAGAGCTCGGTGAAAATGCCATTTACTGGCCTTCGCGAAATTGACGCGTCAACGCTCGCCCCGATTTAAGCATTCGAATTGTCATCTCGACCCTGATCAAATCAAAATGTTTAAGTTTTGCGTTACGAACACCTCGTTTAAACAAGTGACAATTCACCCTTACCTCGGTTACGATCCCGGCCAACGGCTCCGGAACATGGTAGCGCGGTTAGGTTAATACCGTATATGGTTAAAATTGACAACCCTACCATCCATTCCCAGGCTTGACGTCTAGTAGAATGCATAGCTCGGCACCCGGTGCGCCGACGAATCTCTAACTATGTTTAGAATTCAAGAAATAATACGACAATAAATTACAAAAATTTACTTTGTCATCGAAGTATATACAACCGGCACAGACGCTGGGAAAATTCAAATTTACAAAGGCAGGGACGCCTCAATGGAAAGGGAAGAAACTAAGGATTCAGACCCCTAGTTCGAAGGGACAGCATTGTCCGAGGGCACCACCTCGTCGGAGGGAACTACCTCGGCAGATCCTGATTCGGCCTCGGTATGTAATCTTTCGCCCACTTGCTCCTCATCTACCTGCTCCCCACACTCCTCATCTTCAATAGATATAGATTCATCTTCGGGAGCGGGAGGAGCCGGAAAAAACACGCCGTCCTTCACGTAAGCTCGGTAGTGATAGTCGTCGAGGTTCAAGGACGTCTTAGGGTTCAAAGCCTGGATCTGAGCCAACGCCATTTTAAAGCAGTCTTCGGCTGCCTCATGGAGAGTCTCGAGAGAATCCAGATTGGCTTGCCGTTCGGCAGCGAGAGCTTCTTTGGCTGAGGCCAGTTCGGTGGCCAGATCGCCTCCTTGCTGCTGGACAGCCTTCACGGCATCCAGGCTTTTAGACAGAGCTTTCTGAAGGCGATGACACTCCGAGGTCGTTTTGTCCAATGCCTCTTTACAGATCAGCAGCTCCTCGGTCGCCTTCCCAGCTGAAGCTTTGGCGACAGCCAACTCATCCTCCAAAGCCGTCATCTGTCCAGCCTTAGCTTTGGCCACATCCAACTCATCCTCCAAAGCCGTCACCTGTCCGGGCTTAGTCTTTGCTACAACCAACTCCTCCTCCAAGGCCTTTACCTGTCCAACTAGGGCCTTGGCAGTAGCCGACTCCTCTTCCGCAGCTTTGGCCCTTGTCCTAGCCTTTTCCTCGGTGAGCTTCAGACGTCGGATCTCAACCTCGGACCCCACGTGCTTTTCCTTCAAGAGAAGTAGTGCTTGGTGAAGGCCGAGGGATTTACAGAGAAACCTTTGAGCTTCATGGATGACGGTCTCGTCCGCGGCGGCCAAAGGAATGGCATTCATAAATCGGCCAGGGGGAAGGAAGGCGACGCTGAGCTCTTCCGTCACCCCTTTCTCCCACGCAAGCCCTCGGGGAATCTGAGGAATAACTGAGGAATTGGCAGAGGTTCGGATGAGAGGAGCAGCAGCTATGTGGGATGCGGACGCAGCAGCTTCTTTGCCTTTTGAAACCATCACGGCCGGCTCCGGAGAGGACCCAGCAGGGGCAGGGGTGCCAGGCACGGTTGGCACAGGTGGCGGCACATCTGGAGGGAGAGCGGAACGAGCAGAGCCCGAAGTATCCGAGGCTTTTGTTTTCCTGGTTCTCGATGGCCTTGATGCCGTCTTTGATTTTTCTACCTCTGCACCCGAGGCAGTGCATTTTCGAGTCGGCGCAAGCACCGTTGGATTCACGCGAGACAGGTAGCGGGGAAGTTCCGACATGTCTTGAGCTGCAAATCGGATCAAAAATAAAGTGTAAGATACGTGCCAAAAAGACCATACCAGGGGTAAAGCAAAAAGCAGAATAATTAGCAAGCATGGAACCATACAATCAGTAGGCGTCGGCTTAGACCCGACCCCGTTTATAAAAAAGGCTGCACTTTGGACCCCGTATTTCTCAACATACGCGGCCAACCGAGGTACAGAGATGGCCTCTTCAGGCGTAAGATCCTCGGTCTGGATTTGATACGAGGAAGGGTTCAACTTGTAGTGAGTGTTGTTCCAGTAAAGGGGAAACTCCCACTCCACATCTTCTCTCTCAGGCCCTTTCAAAAACCAGGGCTGCTGTCCAGGTTTAGCTACGACTTTAAAGAAAGCCGTCTTAAAATGCTTAAAGGAATCCGAGAAGGCGCTCATCAATTTCCTATCCGGGTCCGCACGAAGGGAAACCAACCCCTTCAATTTCTCGTCCTCTTTGGATGTATGGGAAGTAAAAGGGCAGAAATAGTGAAAAAACAAAGATGTGGTGCAAGGTATGGGAATAGGAAAAGAAGAGCACAGCGCTCGAAGGCCACTAAATAGGCCCATCCGTTGGGATGGAGCTGAGAAGGCGCCAGCCGCAAAGCCATCAGAGTCGAAATTTGAAACTGGGTAAAAGGAAAACGAACTTTAACCCGGGTCGATAGTCTCGGTAGAAGAAGAAAAAGTTGGTGCGCCCCACCACCCGAGTAGAGCATATAGGCTCGCCCTCATCCGGAGGACTGACAGTACACCCTTCCATGTCGGGAAGTTTAAGACGAGCAATATCGGCCTCGGACATCAGCGACCGTATCTTCAGGATCTCATGGGATACCCATTTATACTGTCTACATAGTGCCTCGGGAGGACTAGAAGAGTTCGACTCCCCGGGATCGGATTGAATGCTGTGTGGAGAGGACTGTGAAGCCATTTACCTATAAGCAAAATAAAAAGAAAGATGCTAGGATCAACAAGAGAAAAAATACCTGACTGAAGTATATTGGCATGCGGAAAAACAAGCGGACTCGGGGGACGAAGACTGCCAGAAGGAAGATTAGAAGGAGCCAAATAACGGCAAGAACCTAAGACTGAGGAAGCCCGAGAATCTTCGCCCTAGGTGATGAGGAAGGAGCTTTCGGCGAGACAATCCCAGCAGGGGATGAGGTATCCCAGAGGGTGGGCATCCGAATCCCGAGCTAAGGGGGAATCATAGAAATTAAGAGGTTGAGCGGAGAGCGCATCGTCCTCGGCACGAGCCCCGATGCTCAGTCCCAAAGGGTCCAACTGAATGCTTGAAGCGATATCTGGCCAAGTGGTGACCGACGTCGGATGCGGAACCCGAGCAAAATCAGATTGAGACCCGGATGTACTCCGTCCACCAGATCCTCCCCTTAGCACGGTAGCCAACCTTTCCTCCTCCGTAAGTTCAGAACCAAGAATCCAATAGGAGGCACAGGGGAAACGGGCACGCAAGGCTTCCTCTTCCTCAGGGGTTAATGGTGGATTTGAAGGGGGTAAGCGATTACTCCCAACCATCGCCAAAGAATAGAAACCTAGAAAGGCACAAAAGGGTATGTGAAGAAGGGGAAATAAGGGGAAGGATCGACAAAGGTATGTCGGGGTTACAAGGAAGACTGAAAGGGGGTTTTGACCTTAGAAACAGATTCAGAAGCTACCAAGGAAGTCTACCCAGAAAATCGCGACAACGAAAATTAATCGGTAAAAACAAACGGAAACCATTAAGTTACACCAGCCAAGAAGCAGGAGAAGGCGATATACCTGAAGTAGTGGAGAAGGAGCGAGCAGCGAACAAAGAGGTGAGAGCTCGAGAACAAAGCATCTAGCGGGAAATGGAGAAAATAGCAGAGAGTAGAAAACCCGGAAATGGTAGCGAAGCGCAAAATGAAGAAAATGGAGGGAAATATGAATCCTATAGACTCTTGGGTAACCGAAGTGACGGGGACAGAAGCATCCTTTCACCCTGACCGAGGAAGTGGCGTATCACGTACAGAGAGCATTAATTGCGCACGGATATCAGTGCGTGGAATGGCGTGGCGGTTGCAGGCTCTCGCCAATACTGAGTCGCCAGGTGTCAGGGGGCAATGATGGCGAATGCGGAAAGTCCCTCGCATCAAAAAAGACTGAAGCCACCGATAACCAGCCGATGTAGCCGAGACTACCTCGGCAAGCCACATATGTCTCGGGCACGGACATATACATTACATGAAGCCTCGGCTCACGAGCCTGAAGATACTACCTCGGATCCTAGAGGTTCCACCTCGGACTCTCGTGTGGTCAACAGAGCTCGGCCAATAAAGCCGACAGGAGATATAGAACATCTCGGCAGCTCGGAACGCCCGACCTACCGAGCTGGGGGGCAATTGTTACGGACTCGTACTAAGGCCCAATGCCACGAGGGCCCAATACGGGGCATATCCAATATAACAGTATACCTATAATATAGGAACGTCCGGTTATCCGGATTATCTGCATCGTGGGAGTGTTCGGATTATCATCATCGTGGGAGTGTTCGGACTATAGTTGCGTTATGTGCTCCCCCACTTACTCGCCATGGGGATCATGCCCAACCACGATCTCCTTCACGGTGACCTCTATAAATACAGAGACAGGTTAACTAGGTGCACAGGTTCTAACTCAGACTCATTACTTTCAGTCACACTGTGCACACACACCACCCCCTATATTGTGTACAGTGATACCAGGCTCCCTTGAGTATCTGCTCCATAGATATTCAAGTCGAGCCCAGAGATCCAACATCAAAGTACCAGTCTTAGACTGGACATCAACGTTCTACACCAGAACAACACTAAATAAAATTTTATTGTGCCAGATGCACTTTTATTAAAACATCATTGTTAAATTTGCACTTTAACCTTTTATTTTATTCTCATTAGGAGGGGCTCAAGCACACCTTCAGCACAAAATAAATTTTTTTTAAAAAAAAAAAACAAAATTGAGGATATGAAGTTGGTTTTATTTTTGAATTATTTAATCGATCATCATGGTATCTTTTGCATATTACATAAATTATCATCAAAATGGCCCAACAACCAAATTAAAATTTTACTAGGCATGGGGTAGGACTAATACAAACTCCCCAGTTAAATCATAACATTAAGAACTAGAGGAGCATTTCTGAATTTTTTCAGGACTATTTATCTAGAATAGTACATTAATATCCACACAAGAAAATCTTACAACATCTCAAACTTTACATATTAGTAGGATACAACACTAGAATTGCTTAAAACCAAGCATACACAATCTCAAAAGGCAACGAGACCAACAAATGGTTTATTCATGACACATTAATACCAAAGTATTGGAGAAATATGTGTGTGTTCCTTCTTCATATCAACTAATTCCAGTCAAAGAAATGGAGAGACTGACATTTACAAGGTTTTCCTTAGACATATGATATGCTAATATACATTGGCAGTGTAGAAAAAGAGTGTCCATTAAAGCTTCTCCAAAGTGGCTCACAAGCAAAGGTTCAGACACAGCTCTCATAAATTGTGCAATTTGATATTCTTTAGTGTCATTATAATGTTTCTCTCATCATATGCAGCCTCCCAACTTATTTCAAATGCCTCCAAGTGATTAATTGTGAAGGAGCCTTGTTTTTCAACCTCCAATTTCAATTCAGATGAGGACAGAGTATAGAAAGGAACATTGAATGAATCCATCTCATCTTCGTTTATTTTTCCCTTCATTGCAATAATAACATCAATACAAATTACTCTATCATGCATGAATCTTTATGGTTATCTTTTAGTGTATGCATTAATTCAAAGAAAATTCATAAAAAAAATTAATTCAAAGAAAATTGTTAGGAAAATTTAATTTGCAAGTCTCTATAATTTTATCTCATTTTTATTCAGTCATCGTAGTTTTTTTGTTTTTATTGGATCCTTATAGTTTCCTCAATTATAGATACTCTCTCCGGTCCTAATTATAAAACCAAGTTAACTTTTTTAGAGAAATTAAGGACGCTAATTAAATTACTTTAGAGTATTTTGTTTTTAATTTTTTCTCCAAATTGATTAGTTTGACTAATAAACTAATATATAATCTAAGGATACACAACATATGATATGATTAAGTAACTTATTTAGCTTCCTTAATCTTTACAAAAAAAGTCAATCATGATCTTATAATTAGGACCAAATGTAGTACTATATATGGGTCTTTATACTAGCTCATAATTTGTTTATTTGTAAGAGCCGGGAAACTACACTAATAATTGATGCCCTGACTCTCTCACTCATTATGTTCTTGAATTATTTTTGTAATATAATCTAAATAAAATAAATAAAACAACCATATTGCCTATTATATATGGATGCAATGAGACAATATAATTATAATTTTTTTTATGTTGATAATAAATAAATTTCTTCATACTAATTTTTTTTTTTTTTTTTTTTTTTGTATTTTGTATTTTGTGGCAACTTACACGTTACTTAGCCAACTCTCATACCAACATAATTAACAGATTATGAGTAAATGAACTAATATCTATAATTAGTACAACTATAAAGACCCAATGAAAGGGAAAAACACTACAGAAACCTAACTAAAAATCATGTAAAAGAAGAAGCTCGGAATTTATTTTCACAAGTTGTAAATTAAAAAATATGGCATAACTAGGGTTTGTATGCACCTCCAAGACCATATCGTCAAGTGCTTCAGCCACAATGTCCCATATGTGGCAAGATTTATTCAATGACGGATCATTATTGCTTCTTCTTCCCAAGAGTGTAAGTCCAATATGACCCCCTTCAACTAGTTCTTGCGCACGACACTTGAGGAACAATGAGAAATCTCTTTGAAATTGATGGTAATAATCATCACACACATTTGAAGGACTTGTGCTTGTCATGCAAATGTTGCCCTTATTATTCTCTACACCGGTCAGGAACCTACAATTAATAATATTCACACACACCAATTAATTTACATATATCAATAATTATTTACTCAATAAGATTTAAAAGAAATAAAATTAGTTATTATATATAAGGAACTTCAGTAAAAGTCCCTTATTTAAAAGTTTTATTAGCCCAAAAACCTGAATTCAAATACTGTACATTATATATATATATAGATATATATATATATATATATAAACATATCATGTCCTTCTGCCAATAAAATTTACCAATAGGGACTTTTCTCCTATTTTCTCTTTTATATATACATATGTATGTGTGTGTATTTATATTTACCTGAGACATCCAATGAAGACTGTTGGAGGAGTGAACAAAATGCAATGATTTAGAAGGAAAATATCCCGGCGTTCGAAAAACACCGCCGGATAGGGAAGCAGAGGAGTGTGCTGCTTCTGGTAGGGTAAAAAAGTCAAAAAAAGAAGTTAAGGAAGACACTATTATGTCAGATAAAATGGTGGATGCTGATGAGCATGAAGTACAAGAAGCCTTTCACGCCAATGAGACATCCTCAAACGGCCAATCCCAAATCCTGTCATACAAAGACTCACTTTTGGGGTTTAAAGGAATAGATTACAATGGAGTTGCTTATGGTAGCTCAAGTATGGATGAAGATCCATTGATCTCGGATATGTAAGATCAGGAATGGAAGCTTCCAGAGCCTTTAGAGGAGTTAAAGAAGCTAATGAAGAATATAACAGATGGGCTCAACCATGGAATAATACTCTATAATAACGATGTTGGGAGCAAGATTCAATCTTTTCAGATTGAAGGATCACCTTGCGCCATATGGCAGATCAATAGCTTTCGTCTAATTGACCTCCCTAATAATTACTATGTGGTGAGGTTTAAAGACAAGGAAAACTGGGGGAAACACTACAAGAAGGTTTTGTTTGACGGGCCATGGACAATAGCAAGACACACCATAATAGTGCAGCGGTGGTCGCCACAATTTGATCCTTTCAATAACCCTTTGGGAAAGGTGGCAACTTGGGTGAGAATACCAAATATACCATTGCTTTGTTACACAAAAGAATGTATGTGGAGGTTAGGAGATATGATTGGGAAAACTCTTCGGGTGGCCATGCATACTATTGCAAATATAGAAGATAATGAGGTAGAGGTTGGAAGAGGGAGATATTCGTGAATTTGCGTGGAGCTTGATCTTCAAAAAAAATTAGTCCCGCGAATTATATCGGCTTCGGCTCTCTTCAATATTGAGTATGAGGGACTTGGACTTGTATGCTTTTGCGTGTGGTCGGTACGGTCACCGGAAAGAACAGTGCCCATGGTCTGTGTCATCAGAAAAAATTCAAGAGCATCTCGCTTCACAATCCATGCTGAGTCAAGCACCGTCGGTGTCAACATTATCACCGGAAAAGTCTCTTCCGGCCAAGGAAGAACAGTTTGGCCCATGGATGTTTGTTCAAAAACCAGCAAGGTCGAGACTTCCAAGGAGAGAGGGTAACAATGACAAGTTTGAAAGGAAAAAAGTGTTTCAGATGAAGTAGGGCGAAAAATTGACGGCAAAAGGGAGTTATCACGATTTTCCGTGTTGTATTCTACAGAAGAAGAGGGAGACGTGTTTCCCAAATAAAATTTGCAAGATTTGGTTGAGGGAGAAGAGGCTGCAGCAAGTGTTCCAGGCGGCGATATGATAGATGAAAGGAAAAAGCAAAGAGGTAGAGTCTTAAAGGAAACATTAAATAATAAAGGGGGACCCACAAAAATGAAATGGGCTGAAATAAATAGAAAAGGCAATCCAAGGCAAGTTGATGGCTTGAGATACGACATTAAGCTCAAAGAAAGTAACGGAGAAAAATATGTGGGACCAAGTCTTGAAAGTCAAAAGTTTCTAAAGGAAAAGGTGTTGTGGGCCCAAGGAAGCATATTGTGGTGCAAGGTGTAATACCTAGAAAATCCCTATTTGTATTTTGGTGAAAAATACCTATTTAAATAGGAGAGTATGTTATCTCTAAAATTCTTGTAGGTTATTTATTTATTTATTTTAGGCAATTTTTCCAAGAATTTAATTAAACAAAGACCCAAGAATTCTAAGTTATATTATGGATCATAAAATACCCTAATTTTTGAAATTAGCTAATAATTAAAATGAAAGTTGTAATTAAGGATTTATTACCTTAACAAAAGCTAATAAAGGACCAAGATTAGTAGAGGTTACTAGATATCAAGATTAATATTGTAACCAACTAATTAAACCTAACAACATCTAATACTTTAGATTGGAATTAAGATCAAGATTAATTTAATTACCTCTAATTTAAACATAAGTGGTGAGAATATGCTCATGAAAATATAAGATGATGGCTTTAATTTTAAATTGTAAGAGCATATTAATTGGTGTACAGATTGTCATTTATGAAGTAGGACTTTGTCAAATATTAACCAAAGGCTTGGATCAAGTTTAATAAAGCTTATCTAAAGGCTTTAGAATGGATTTCATAAAGCATAATCCATGTGAAAATTTAACAACCAATAGGAGGTTTTTCTTTTTCATAGTATGAGATAATTAAAACACAAATCCAATAGTAAATAGGAGTGAAATTTCGGTGCAAGCAAGTTGAGAAGGAGAAGTGAATTGTTTAATATTAAACAATCCCACACATGCCTAATTGAATCACATGCAAGCATTAAATTGAGAGACAATATGGAAGAGGATAACGGTACTTTAAATAAGGCATTTAAGGCAAATTGAAGATAAAAATGATAGAGAAAAAGGAGGAGGAGGTCGTGTCATGTATGTGTGTATATGTGAAGATACTTTAATATGAATGTGTGTAAGAGGGAGAGAGTGTTGTGGGAGAAAAGAGTCAAAGTATCTTCCAATAGGAAAATAAGGCATAAAACAATTAGATTAATCCATGAAATTAATTCAAGACATAAGCAAAAGGGAAATCTATACAAAATAAATTGTATCTTGATATCCATTAATCATAAATCAAATATAAGAAGTAATTATTAACAAGCATAATTCAAGCTTGAGAATGGTTATAACCAAAGTCATTTCCTCAACTTTTAAAGAATGTTTCCAAATGAGAAAATGGGTGTTTGAGGTATCTAAATGAAGCCATGAATTCCAAGATTCCAAAATCAATGAAAAGATTTGAATGAAACTTCATTAAAGATCCCCAAATAAATTTTTATCTAGTGATTCTATCTAGTGGAATGCAAAACAAAGAATAGAAGAAGGAAATTGTAACTAGAAGAGAAAGCTAAGAATTAATCAACACACATGAGATAATTTGAAAACACCTTTTGGAAGAAGATAATGTACTTGGGATAGGGTTATTAATGAAAATGGAAGAGGATGAAGGATTGAGAAGAAGGGGGACGGTTTTGGGGCTTGGAGGGCTAGGATGGGAGTTTGAAATTACCCTAGATCCAAGGGTGCATATCCAAGATGAAAAGGGTGAATAGTGTCTTGCAATTCTACTATAAATAGGGGGTTGGTGTCTTCATTATTCTTCACCAATTCAAAAAGGTATTAACCATATTTGAGAGAGTAAGGAAGAGTGTGAAGAGCTTCTTGAAGGAGTAGCAAGGTTCTTGGTAAGTTCTCTAGATCTAGCTTTAAGTTCTTCAAGTTTTAGTTCTTAAATTCTTAGATAGAAGTAGCTTAGATCTTTAATATCCTAGAATAGTTTTATTTACATGTTTTTATAGTCAAAATTAGCTTTATTTCGAAAAAATGATTAGGGAAGTTATTTAGCAAAATTTTTGGAAGAGAAACATCAAAGTAACGAAGTTCTGGCGAAATTTCACCGGTTTTGAAAATCCTGGAATCAGTGATGAACATGCCAAAATTTCATATTGAAAATATAGTCACAAATTCTGGGGAAATTCATGGTTAGAGTAGACATATAGGGCTTTTTAAATATGCCAAGAACATGTTAAAATGAGCTCTGTACAGTGAGATAAAAATTCTCAAAGTTGGTCTACGAATTTCTGGAAAGATTCTGGGCAGAGGCTCAAAACTTTAAAACTGGGAAAAGTGAGTATTTTTATTTAAAAATAGATATCTTAAGGATTCCAAGGAATTTTACAGATCCTCTTTTCGATTTTTCTAGAATTGTTTATGATTTTTCAAAGTTAGACGAAAAATCTGTCCAAAATACTGTACCAGCGTTTTTCAAAAAAATAGGGAAAATAAGTTGAGAAATAATTCCACCAAGAGAAAAATAGTCATTTGAGACTAAGATATCTACTAGGATAATATTTGTGAATTAATAAATATGATATTACCATTATAGGATACTCGTGTTCGCATACCGACCGACGAACGTACCGCTATCACCGACGAAGGTACGGACGCGTACTGTAACACTAACTTTGATGCTTATTGTACCTTTGTATGTGATAGATGTGTTCATAGATTAAGACTCTGTCTTAAAGTTTTTCATATACATTCAGCTATACACGGGTTATGGTTTTGATAATGCCGTTGAGTTTTCCTAGCGCTGAGGACACGACCGTACATCGTGGCACTAGTGAATAGTGCAAACTAGAATAACATTCATATGCAGTGGCTGTGTTCTATTATTATCTTTCAGATGTGATTACTGCTGTAATGTCATGAATATCTGTCATACATAACTGTTACATAAGCATGAGGTTAACCGTTACCTGAGGTTCAATGGGTATTGAACCTCAGCTTTTACTATAGCTTCAGGATCCGGAGTAAACAGGATCGGAGACAAGGGTAAGTAGCAGATATAGGGACCAGCTGGAGGAAGCCTTTTGATTTGTATTTACTGATATAGTCATTTGAAATTTTTGTAACGCTGTGAAAGCTAACACATACCTTACAGTGGATGATTATCAGTTACTTTTTAATACTAAATTACTTCCGATGCTCTACTCTGATCAAGATACCATGAAAACGCTTTCAAAAATTGGGACGTTACACAAGGTTGTATAGAAAAAGGGGGTCTAGCAATCAGATGGACAAAGACATGGAAAGAGACGAGACAAAGAAATTGGAGAAAAGGGAACAAGGTGGCTTACAAGGAAGAAATAATAATGAAGAAGCCTCGGTGAGACAAGAAAATCACGCCGAACAAGAGGAGGGCATAAACCAGTTGCAACCTATCATGGAAAATTATAGAGGAAAGCAAGACAACTTGGAAGTGGCAATTATTGGTAGTAACCAAGGAAAAACCGCCGATCGTTAAGTTGTCTTTTATTTTTCCTTTTAATATTTTCTATCATGAATATAGCGGCTTGGAATTGTCGGGGGCGGGTGGTAGTTCATTCCCTCAAGTTTTGAGAGATATAGTTAATAAATATGGAATTAAAGTCATGGGTATTCTAGAACCCCGCATTAGTGGTGTTAGAGCATATAAAGTTGTAAAAAAATTAGGCTTTACAAATTGGTTACGGGTAGAAGCAACTGGGTATGCAGGGGGCATATGGGTGTTGTGGAATAGTAATGAGACTTCAGTGGATTATGTCTTCTCAAACACTCAAGTTATCCATTGTAAGATCACAAGTAGAAAATCAAATCAAAATTACTCTTGTCACTTTTGTGTACGGGGATACTAATGTGGAAAGAAGGAGGGAAATGTGGGATTCAATTCAGTCAATAGCAGAGTCTGTGACAATGCCTTGGATGGTCTTAGGATATTTTAATGCTTTCCTCCAACAATCAGATAAGAGCGGGGGCGCTACTCCCTCAAATAGTGTGATGGTTCCTTGTCGAGATTGTATAAACCAATGCAATCTATTAGAGGTGCTTGTGGTAGGAGACAGATTCACTTGGGAGAGAGAGGGTATTAGAGAAAGGATTGATTGGGTCTTTTGTAATTTGGATTGGGAAATATCACATCCTCAGGCAAGGGCATACCACTATTTACGTTTTAAATCAGACCATAGAGTAGTGGTTGTTTCAGATAATCCTTCAGTTACGCTGGACAGGGGAGGAAAATGTTTCAAATACCAAGCGGCATGGTGTTTGGAAGAGGATTTCTCAAATTTGGTCAAATCATCATGGATGGGGAAGGATTGGATTCAAGGTGCAAGAACTTTTAGGGAGATAGTGACAGAATGGAATACAAAGGTGGTAGGGAATCTGGGGAAAAAGAAGAAGGAATTGATAAAGAGGATTGAGGGCATTGATCGAGCGAGACAAAATAATAGACAAAATGGGCTGTTCAAATTAGAGAAAAAACTATGGAAAGCCTATCATAAGATAACTTCTCAGGAAGAGCTTATATGGTACCAAAGGTCTCGATGCAAGTGGCTGAAATGGGGAGATAAAAATACAAGTTTTTTCCATGCCACTACAGTTATTAAGAGGAAAAGAAATAGGATTGAAGCACTTCAGGATGAGGATGGAGTGTGGGTTTTAGATCAGATTAGACTTAGAAGGATGGCACTAGATTATTTCAAAGACCTATATTTATCAAAAGGTAATATGGTACAGGTCCCAAGCTGGCCACAAAATTTCCCACCACTGGATGAGTATCAATTGGAGATGTTACAAAAAGAAGTATCCCCCATTGAAATAAAAAATGCAGCTTTTTAGATGGGTGCATTTAAAGCTCCGGGGCCAGATGGATTGCAACCCCATTTCTTTCAAACTCAGTGGGATTCTGTAGGACAAAAAGTTTGTGAACTGGTTTCAAGCATGTTTTCGGACCCAGAAGGATTAAGTGAGATCAACAATACAAATATTGTGTTGATACCTAAAATTGATCATCCTCACTCTCTGAGAGATTTTCGCCCCATCTCTCTTTGTAATGTAAGTTTTAAAATTGTGAGTAAAGTGATTGCAAATCGATTGAAGAATGTTATGGGATACTTGGTGACTGAAAACCAATGTAGTTTTATTAGTGGAAGGCAGGGCCTTGATAACATAATCATTGCCCAAGAAGCAATCCACTCAATCATACTAAAAAGGGCCAAAAAGGTTTTGTTGCGGTTAAGGTTGATATGGAAAAAGCATATGACAGACTTGATTGGAAATTCCTTGAATGCACACTTGGTAGTCTGGGCTTAGCAGAGGGTTTCATTAATCTGATTATGAAATGTGTAAACTCAGTTTCAATGAGAATTTTATGGAATGGACAAGAATAAGAGGAATTCCAACCTACTAGAGGGTCCGTCAGGGGGATCCACTAAGTCCATACCTCTTTATCCTATGCATGGAAAGACTGTCACAGATCATACAGTATGAAGTGGAAAATGGAAGATGGAAGCCTCTGAAGATTAGCACCTGTGGACCAAAGATTTCCCATTTATTCTTTGCTGATGATCTAATTTTATTCGGTGAAGCTTCCTCACAGCAGATGCTTGAAATGAAGAATATAATGCAATTCTTTTGCCAGGTCTCTAGACATAAAATAAACCTAAGCAAATCAAAGGTTTTTGTTTCTCAGAATGTCCACTTCAATCGGGCATATGAACTCAGCCAGATTCTAGGAATTGGCCTTACATCTGACCTGGGGAAATATCTTGGTGTTCCCATCCTGCATAAGAGAGCAACTAAATTGACATTTGCGCCCTTAATTCAAAAGTTGGTCAAAAGCTTGCAAATTGGAAAGGAAGTTTTCTAAGCATGGCGGGAAAACTGTCCTCATTAAATCTGTGTTATCTTCCATTCCATATTATCAGATGCAATCAATACTCATACCTAAAGGGGTTCTCCTTAATCTAGAAAGGATGAGTAGGGACTTCTTTTGGAATCATAATAGAGATTCAAAAAAGATGCATCTTATATCTTGGGATGTAATGAAGAGGAATAAATCTGAAGGTGGGTTAGGAATCAAAGACCTGCAATGTCAAAATAAAGCTTTTATTATGAAGCTCTACTAGGGGATTATTACCAAGCCAGATGCGCTATGGGTGAAATGTTTGCGTAGCAAGTATAGATGTGGTGAGAGTCAGAAGCCCAAAGTGAACAAGAAAAGAAATCAATTTGCAGTCTGGAATGGTATAACCCCGGTATGGGAGGAATTCTGTAAGGGGATTGGAAAAAAAAACTAAGGAGTGGGTTATCTACAAAGGCGTGGGAGGATCATTAGACACCATTGGACAAGCCTTTGAAATATTATGTGGATAAGAACTTGCACTTGATGGATCTAGAGGCAGTGGTAAAGGATTTTGTAAAACCCAATGGACAATGGGATAAGGACAAATGGACAACATTTCTTCCAAATAGGATAGTAGAAGAAATTTTGAAGGTTGTTCCACCTAATGGCTTGGGTGAGGATGTTTTCTATTGGCGTAAGGCTTCAGATGGGAACTTCATTGTTAAATCAGCATACACTATGATCTACCACCAACAGGAGCATACACCTGATCCTATCTGGCAGCGTATATGGCGTTGGGAGATTCCTGAGAGAGCAAAATTCTTCATGTGGCAAGTGTTTCATGAGAGACTTCCCACTAAAACACTTCGAGCAAAATATAATCCCATGTGCAAAATACTTGTCCTTTTGAGTGTGACAGAGAGGAAACTATCATCCATATACTGAGAGACTGTGAGATTGCCAAGAGAGTGTGGTTTAATTTAACTAACCCATTATATTATTCTATATTTTTCTCCAGCTCTTTGCAGGATTGGTTGAAATGGAACTCAAAAAACAATCCATCTAGTAGGCTTACTGCTAGATGGCCTTGGCACAGAACATTTGGTGTTGTGTGTTGGCTTCTTTGGAAGAATAGGTGTACGAAAGTGTTTGAAGGCACAGGAGATCAGCCAAGAGTGATTACACAAAGATGCATATTCCACTTAATGGAAGGAGTGGCGCACGGCCGTTTCCAACATCTAATTATGCGAGATACCGCAGACGACGAGCGAAGCGAGATGTCGTCCCCCGGATCCAGGTTATGTACGGGTGGATGTGGATGGATCATACAGGAGCAGTGGACAGGCAACTTGTGGAGGAGTGATCAGAGATCACCAGGGAAACTGGATATGTGGGTTTCAACAGAAGTTAGGACATACTATGTCAACTGCTGTAGAAATCCATGCTATCTACAGGGGCCTTCCACTATGCAAACAATTGGGTTTCAAAAAGATCATGCTCCATACTGATTCATTGGATGCTATTCAGTTGCTCTTACTTGATCAAAGCGGGTCATCCTATGAGAGATGAAATATTGGAGGCAAGATCCCTTATCCTTTCACACGAGGATCTACAGATTATTCATACTTATAGGGAAGCATTAAGATGTGCTGATTACTTAGCACGGTCAGCTCAAGAGATGAATCATGACTTTGTAATTATTTCATCACAACCTGTTGAATGTGTGGACTTAGTAAATCTTGAGCGTGGCGGAATGTCACTGAGGTCAAGGGATGTAGTCTAGTCTTAGACTTTTGTTAACCTCAAGCCTTTGGCTTGCCAATGTATTATTAAAAAAAAAAGGAAAATATCCAGAAACTTCCCTTTTCAATTAAAATAAAACAGTGCTTCAGTCTGATTTTACGCTAGGGGCTAAAAAATCTAGATGTTGTGGGGTATAAACACGTAGAATCTGTCTCTTTTTTGAACTTTGCACCAAAGGAAAGAATTCAAACTTGAAAGTATTCACAAGAAGATAAACCGAGCATATGCCATAAAGAAGAAGGGAAACAAGTCTGAGATTTGGCACGTTTGGAGCACATGGAGGACAGAGCTGGTCCTTTAATTTGTTATAACACCTTACACTTATTTGTACTATGCAAGACACTTAATGCTATCTCTTATAAGACTATCTTACATAAAGCATCAGATATTATTGAAAACATCACTGCTAGAGAAATAATGAAAATCCAATTTAAAAGAACAATGGAAATATTATCAAGAATATGACAAGATCATTATACTACATACTCAGAAAATGTAATCATGAAAAATATAAAGCTAGAAAATATCATGCACTTGCAGATACAAGAGCAAATTTAATTGTAGCAAAATATAGTGTTTTATCACCATAAATGTGGAAAAGAAAAAAATAAAATTATAAGAATGGAATCAAATAGAAAAGAAATACATATGATAAGAAGCAAAAGATATACCAAGTACAAATAGGAAGTTATGAATTAAAAATCCGAGAATTAAATCAATACAATGAATCATCATGTGATATAATATTAGGACTAGATTTTCTAGAACAAAATTGTGCATTACATATGGTCAAAAAAGCTGTCCTATTAACAACACCTTGTAAACATGAAGCATAGGGAATTAGAATAACAAATCCTTATAAAAAGAAAAGATGAAAAATTTTAAAAGAAGAAACATAAACAAGAAGTACAATTTCTACAAAATAATGAATCAGTAACATATGTTGGCAACTTTAACAATAATTGAAGAAAAGTATTGAACAAAGAATTTTAGAAAATTATGATGAAAATCTTTTAATTCATTGGGAATAATATAAACCAATCGCAGAAATAGAATTAACAGATTATAGTAAAGAAATTAATTGTAAACCTTATCCCTGGATAGCCAATGAAAAGAAAAAAATATGATTTAATAAGAGAAAGTAGATCTGAATATTCCTCACCTGCAATGAAATTAAATAGTATAGCTATAAGAAACAAATATACTATACTGAAAATGGAATTATTATTTAAATTTATAAAAGGAAAAAATATTTTTAGTAAAGTTGATTGTAAATCAGCATTTTTCCAAATAAAATTAGAAGAAAGTACAAAATATGCAACTTTTAGTACATTGAAAGGATTATATGAATAAAATGTGCTACCAATGGGGTTTTACAATAGCCCAAGTATATTTGAGGAATATGTATCCAAACCGTTGCTACCTATCAAAAATTTTGCTTAATATATATAGATGATATACTAATATTTTCTCAAATGAAAAACAATATGAAGAACGTTTAAATCAATTTGTTAAAATTATAGAAGATAAAGGTTTGAATATTTCACCTAAAAAATCCGTATTAAGAAAAACTGAAATACCTTTTCTAGGACAAATTATAACAGAAAAATGAATAGAATTACAAGACCATATAAGTAAAAAAAAGTTTTAGAATTTAAAGAAATAAAAAATAGATTCAATCATTTCTAGGATTAATAAACCAAGTAAGAAATTATGTACCAAATTTAGCAAAATTAACTTCAAAAATATCTAAATTGGCAAGAGAAAAAACTGACTGGATATGGAATAAAGAAACAAAGAAATTGTAAAGCAACTTAAAAGAATTTTTCAAAATTTACCAAAATTAACTATACCAATAAAAGATGGTATAAAATGGATTATTTATACTGAGACACCTCAAAATAATATTGGGGTACACTTTATATCATGAAAATGAAAATGGAGAAGAAATAATAACAAGATATGCAAGTAGAAAGTTTTTAAAAGCTCAGTGGAAATATCATTCAATTTGAAAGAATTTTTAGCAAGTGCCAATTATAGAAGCAATAGAAAAATTTGAATTATTTATAGTTAATACAACTTTTATTATAAGAATTGATAATACACAAGTAAAATCATGGTTAGATAGAGGTATAAAAACTGAGAAATTAGCTGATAAAATGTTGTGTAAATAGCAAGGAGATTTGACTCATTATGATTATATAATTGAATATACGCGTTAAAAAGTGAACTTGATTCCCGATTATATGAGCGATAGAATCAAGTCCAAGAACTCCAAGTTCAGGAATGATAAGTATTCCGTCAAGTAATTAGTCATATAATAGAGCAATGACTCTAGAAGATCTTGTAACAAAAGTTAACATCTTATAGTTAAATCTAAGCATGTTGACTAATCGGATGAGTAATACTGGACAACATCTTTTAAGATCTACAGTACACATATAAACCTCCAAGTGGAAGATTTAGCCTGAAAGATAGAAGATATCTTAAAAAGGTTGAAAACACTTGAAGGAAGAAATATACACTAGTGCAAAAAACGTTTTAAGACCGCCTAATTTAGACCGGAGTATCGACACGCCGGTCTTAAAGGTATGACTGGTGGCAATTTTGTAAATATAAAGAACTTCTTGAACCGGATCATTTATTCATAGGTCTTAAAATATATTATTCAGACTGGCATAAAAAACAACCGGTCTTAAAAATGTTATTAAAAAAATTGACATATCAATTACATTATTAGAGAAATCTCGTACAACCCGACTTATATTTTCTGTGGTCCAAAAAAAAAGGAAAAATTTAAGTATAACTTTTAAAACCGGATATATATAAAAAGATGATCTTAAAGGTTATACTTTTAAGACCGGAATAAATGGTGCCCGTTACTAAATATTGAAATTTTTTTAAAGACCGGACATTAATAAAGGACGGTCATAAATGGTAACCTTTAAGACTGTCGTTTACTTCATCCGGTCTTAAACATGTTATTAAAAAAATTGAAATATCAATTACATTATTAGAGAAATCTCGTACAACCCGACTTATATTTTCTGTGGTCCAAAAAAATAAGAAAAAATTTAAGTATAACTTTTAAGACCGGATATATATAAAAAGATGGTCTTAAAGGTTATACTTTTAAGACCGGAATAAATGGTGCCCGTTACTAAATATTGAAATTTTTTTAAAGAGTAGACATTAATAAAGGCCAGTCTTAAATGGTAACCTTTAAGACCGCCATTTACTTCATCCGGTCTTAAAACTAAGGCGCCAAATATACTCTTCTTCACGCGAAACCTTACCTTACGACTTTAACGTTGTTCTCTCTGAACTCTGAAACCCCTGTTTTTGTTGCGAAACCCCTCTTCCTGTTGCATTACCTCTCTTCCTCGCTCACCACCACCATCCTCTGTTACTCTCTCACTCTCTCTCAGGCGTTCCTCTTTCGCACCACCACTCTCAACCTTTCTTCCTTTCTCAAAAATGAACGAAGAAAATAGTTCTTCTCCTGTTCGTTCAACGCCAGTTATTGGTGTGACTGGTGTGAGTCAGAACGAACCCTCTTCATCTCACAATGAGCCTCGTAACCGCCGTGCACGCCGTGGTAGAAGTGGCACACGAATGAAAGACGTATCCATAAGTCGGACCTCTGGGTCAAAGCTCGAGATTCAGTTTGATGAAAAGTTGGCTCCTTTCGATCCTAATAAAGGCAAATATAATAGTTTTGTCGGCTATCTAGAACGCAGCAAGGCTAGCATCTTGACAGATGAGTGGAGAAATGTGGACCTTCGCAATGTAAAGGAACCTATTTGGGACACCATCCGACTTACATACACTGTCCCTGATTGCCCGAAGTTGAAAGACAAGACATTGTCTTATTGTGCTGATCGGTGGAGGAAGTTTAAGACCTTTCTAGCTAACACATATATTTTTTCTGAGGTTAGGCCTGACCATAATCCTTGGGACAAGTACACATTTATTGATGAACAAACTTGGCAACAATTTGTTCAGCTGCGGACCACTCCTGGAGCTTTGGTGAGTTTATATTTAGTTTTGTTTGCTTATTAACTTGTGCGGATATGTGAATGTTATTGTACGTGTTCATCTAATCCTGTTAGTTAGATGGTTTGGTGTGTGACTAGAAGTATATATTTCCCTCCTTTGTCCTGCATAAGAGGAGCATGTCTTAGTTGTATGCAAGTCTGATATGTAAACTGTGCAAAGGTAAAATACTAAGTAGGTAATTAGGAAAATAATAATGGCATAAGAGTCAAACCATTATTATAGTCTTAGCTAGTTCTTTTATAGTAGGTAGTGGTTAGATATTTCTATTAGTTAATTAGTATGTTAACTGTGTAAAGGAGGAAATGAGTAGTCTTAAAAGGGGGAAACTTTATATACCCAATTGTTACTATCTAATGGGGACTGCTGATCCCACTGGATGCCTTAAAAAGGATCAAGTTTGTATTACTCTGTAAGCATAATTCTCTTTTGTTTCTTAACCTATCTATCTAGCAGTACAAAACATAACTCCAATTTCTTCTACAATTCTACATCTTCCTTAAATAAAATGTTGAAACTTGGTGAAGTGAATTTGACTAGTGTTTGAGGTTCATATCAAGCAGAAGTTATCTAATTTCTGTTAGTGAGATGGTTGGAATTCATAATTAATAGCTGTTTTCAATTCTGATTCACAGAAAAGAAGGGAATAAGCACATGAGATAGGGAGAAAGAATGATTGCCCGCATAGGGCTTCTCGCGGCGGATATGAAAAGGCTGAAAAAGAATTGATAGTGGCCAAGCGGAAGAGATTGGAAGATGAAGCAGAATCCAATCCTTCTACGATACATGATCCGCCATCTCCAATACGTCGCGAGGAGTTGTGGTTGTATATTCGCCAAAAGCCAAGCGACGCCTACATGAGTGAATAGACTTGTCTAGTTGCTGAAAGAATTGTAAGTATCGTTATCGTTAATTTTTAGTTACTAAACATGTTTCATTACTAAGCTTCTCATTATCTGTATCTTACAAGAAGATCTAAAAAAGAAAGAAGCAGAGAGATCTTTTGTGTCGGACGGGAGGAATGATGTTCTGACCGTTGCGACGGAAAACTGGATCACTCGGGGCGTGTAAGGGGGATTGGATGATGGGTAGGCTTGAAGGAATACTTTGGTAAATCCAAACGCCATAAACAAAGTATGGTTACCCGAGACGAAATGGATCAGACGATGGCCAAAATGAGTGAGGAAGCAGCGGCTAAAGAAGCAAAGTGGCAATCCGCGATGAGCCAGATGAAGGAGGAATTGAATCAGATGAGGCTGCTTTTGAGTTCTCGTCCAGAGACCAGTGTTCCCTTGCCACACTCACCAACAGCTATGCAACAGAGCACTAGAAGGAGCTGTATTGTTGGATAGTCAGAGTAACCTTGTGACCTTTATGTGGAGGATCCTGATCATCATGATAGACGACTGGTTGCAAAAGGGACTGTCCACAACTTGGGATCAATTGTACACCACCAAAAAATGGCTGGTGATGAACTTAGAGTGTCAGTTGAAGAGGTCATCGTTGATGCACATGTCCCTCTCCCAACTGGTGAGGTGAAGGGTTGAGTGATGTCATTGGAACCTTCATCTCGTGGCCGTTGAAGCTTGTACATGTTTCTACTCCTCCTGAAGCTTTAGCCCCTCCTGAATTGGTTGGCACGGCTAAGTTGAGTGCCAAGGACAAGCTTGTCCTTATGGTATCCAATAAACAAGTTGAACTTAATCAGTGGCCTCTCAATACAGAAGTAGGTCTTAAAAACAAGCACCCGATTTTGGTTGACTAAGATGATATAATTTCCCTGCTGTTTGATAAACAGGAGCTTACTGATGCAATTATTCTCATGTTTATAAAGTAAGTATATTCTTCTATGAGTACATAACATAAATGTGAGACACTTACATACGTATATACTAATTCCTTGATGTCATTATTGTAGGTTCATGCATTGTGAATTGGAACAACAGGGCAGAAGCCAAGATATTGGATTCTTGTGCCCACAATACATAAGTCAACCACCCTTAGCGGAGAGACAATCATACAAACATCAAGGTTGTCCACCAATAGGAGAAAGTGGTACTTGGAACCATACTACAATAGGTACATATCATAATTCTTTTTTGCAATTTCCTTAATACTGCTACATATTACTGAGTACTTGTCTGTTGTGACTTTTCAGTCGCCATTGGCAGTTGGTCCTGATTTGCCCGAATGAGAATAAAGTGGTCTTTTTATGCTCTCTTCACTATGATCCACCGCCTACATTGCAGTAGATGGTGAACAAGTAAGCATATGTCATCTTGATTGTCTAGTCTGAAATCTCTGCTGTAAATTTTCAGTGACCATTATTGAGTAAATCCCTTGAAATCATTCCAACAAAAGGTCAAGAAAAGGTTTGGGGCTGAGGTCAAAGAGCCTACATGGATCATACCAAAGGTTAGTACATATATATTTGGACTGGCACACTGGCTTGTGAACTTGGTCAGTAGCAATATATGATCTTATATATTTCTTGTTCGTTTTTAGACCCGTCGACAACCAAAGAAGTCCAACTTATGTGGGCATTACGTCTTGAGACATATGTATAATATTGTCATGCAACCAGTTACTACCATCACTGAAACGGTAAATGCATGTTACATAACTTTGCATGTGCGCTGACCCCTTTGATGCAAGGAATGACGACTAATATATATATTTCTTTCTTTGATGTAGCTACAGACGTTTGACTATGCTGACCCCTTTCCTGATGGTGATATTGAGCGCACACGCAATTTGTTTTGTGAATATCTCGTATGATCGATGATCTCGGAAAGTCGAAAAAATAATTGATTTGTGAATTCATTCGTAAATATATGCTGTATCAACAATCATCCTCGAATCATTTGAAAAATATGTTAGTGTTTTAGGACCGCAGATTTACTAAATCGCCGGTCCTAAAAGTCTTCGTTTATCTTGCCAGTCTTTTAGGACCGCAAATTTAATAAATGTCCAGTCCTAAAAGTCTCATTCAAAAAATATGCCAGTCTTTTAGGACTATAGATTTATTAAATCGCCCGTCCTAAAAGTTACAGTCTTTTAGGACTGCAGATTTACTAAATCACCGGTCCTAAAAGTCTTCATTTATCATCGTAAAAATATGCCAGTCTTTTAGGACCGTAGATTTACTAAATGTCCTCCCCGAAAGTTAGAGTCTTTTAGGACTGCAGATTTACTAAATCGCCGGTCCTAAAAGTCTTCCTTTAATTTGAAAAAATGTCAGTGTTTTTAGGACCCTAAATATACTAAATGTCTGGTCCTCAAAGTCTTTGCTCTTTTATTAATTTACAAAATACTGTGTAACTATATATATCATCCCATTATCCATATTTCATAATTGCCTTGCTTTTATTTATTTATTTATTTTTAATTTTAGTTTTTTGAGTCTATCATTATCCATATTTCATAATTGCCTTGTTTATTGCTTTCCAGGTTCAGATAATGCATAAACTAACTAATTAAAGTACTAAACTCCCACGAGAACAAAATTTAAAAATATCATTTAATAATTTTGATGCTGTCCTATAAGGCAGTGATGACAAATAAAAACAAAACAAAAAAAAGTAAAAAGAAAACTATAAAACAACTAATCCTCCCCGTTGTCGGAGAGGGAGGAGGCGTCGGAGGCGTCATCTTCATCAGGATCGTACTCCACGTCATTTGCGTGAAGTACCATGTTCAGCTTGTTGTTAACGGTATGAACAAGCTGAAATGATTGGCCCAAGCGTCGGTCGATGTGATCGACGCGGGCCACCACGTTCTGCACCAAATGCTTGATAGTCGGATTTGGAGGAGGCAATGGCGGAGGGGGCTGAGGTTGAAGAGGATGAGGAGGAAAAGGAGGACTTGGTGGAGCAGCCATTATAGTGGAGGCTAGGCGGTGGAGGAGGCCGTGTAGAAGTGATGGAGAAGAATGTGAAGAAACTAAAGTAACAACGGGTTTAAATAGAGAACCCATCCTGAAGAATATGAAACGCCGGAAATTTTTTACGGGGAGACGCATAGTTGGGCAGTTTACGGGGAGACGCATAGTTCCTCAGAAGCCGAAGAGTGTAAGGATACGACTGTGCTATCCTATCTGAGTAATTTTGAAGTGACTGAACATTTAATACCGGCTGATCGTTCTTAAGAGTAATATTTTTTAAGGAAAAATTCTTACTTTACAAAAATAAATAATTGATAAAAAATAATTGACTTTTAGACCGGATATTAGATAAAAGGTCGGTATTAAAAGTAATTGAATATTGTTTGAAAAAATAAATAGTAGACATTTAGGACCGGATATATAATAAAATGACGGTCTTAAAAGTAATTTAATTGAAAAAATAAATAATATACTTTTAGGACCGGACATATGATAAAAGGATGGTCTTAAAGTAGAAACACAAACATCATATCAATTGTGTATCTCTCTCTGTCTTTACTAACTCCTTACTACCTCGTAACTCCTCTCTGCCCCAACTGCTCAAACCATGGTTAGATACAAGAGAACCGCTCGTAGGGGTACTCTTACTCGTGATGCTCGTGCCTTCCGTAGATCGTTATACGGTGCACCTCCTCTAGCGAGAGTGCGTTCTATTATGACAAAAGAGTCTCGGGTCATTGAACCCATTGTTATTTTGGATGATAAAGATGTTGCCGTACCCCCAGCCTTCAGACCATGAAGAGGTTCCCGCTCCCCCTCTCCAACCTCTTGGCCCCAGCGCGCCTACTATTGACCCCTCTCCTCTTTCCTCTAATGATGCATTGTGGCTGATGCGAGTAAGACAGAAACTTGTTGATCTCCGACGGGAAGTTAACACTACTCACGCCGATATCGCCGAGGCATTGGAGGATAATAAGCTTTAGGATGTTTAGTTAGATTCTTGTCGTTGATAATGTTCAGTTATTGTTTTTCTTTCTTTTTCTTGTGTACGTGCATATTCTCCAGTTATGTATGGAAGCAGTAAGAACTAAGCTTGTGTCTTTCTAATATTCATATTCTCCAGTTTTCCTTTAATTTATTTTATTAATTCAGTTTCTGCTGCGCTCGCCAAAGGCAAACCTCTTTTTTTTAGTTTGGTTAATTAATAAACGAAGAGGTGTACGAGGGTAAAAGTAATATACTTTTAGGACCGGAGTTTTTATAAAACTATAGTCTTAAAATTAAATGAATAGTAAAATTTAGGACCGGAGTATTCTTAACCGTTGGTCTTAAAAATTAATTAATAAATATTTGACTTTTAGGACCAGATGTTTTATAAAAATCCAGTCTTAAAATTAAATGAATAGTAAAATTTAGGACCGTAGTATTGTTAACCGCCGGTCTTAAAAATTAATTAATAAAATTATATCTTTAGGACCGGATACTGAAGACAGAATGTCACCTAGAGGGGGGTGAATAGGTGATCTCAAATTCTTTTTTCAAAGACCACACGGAGACTAATTAAACAGAATCAAAGAAATGAGACAGCGAAGTAAAGTGAGCACGAGAAAATTTATATTGGTTCGGTCTAAAATCACTGACCTACGTCCAGTCTCCAGAACACCTGGGATTCCACTATCTTTCCTGAACAATTACACACTCTGTAAATGAAGGATGGTCCTCTCACTCTCAGACTCCACTCCCCCTTACAAGTTGTAATTAATACACCCTCTCTTAAGGTTCCACAACCTTAAGATACAACTGATAATGAGATAAATGTTTAAGTACTCCTCACGAGTTGATAAAATAATGAACACTGAAGTGCAAGTTAATGAAACAGTTGAAACAACGGATAGTAATAAACTCAAATTGATTGCAGGACGTTTTGGTAGGTGGCGAATCAATACTTCGGCTATTTATAGATGTTGTAATTAATAACCATTGGTGAAGCTCATAAAATAGCCGTTGAGAAGCTTGAATGTGTCCGTTAGACAGATGATGCTTTCGTTGAGAATTTC